>JALPQI010003039.1:0-72577 GCA_025490895.1 Thaumatotibia leucotreta
AAATAAATCAACAAATAATAAAACAATAACCTCAAATATTTATCTTGGCATGGCAATGCTTAAAAATTCATGATAATTCCAAAACGAGACACATATAGTTATTGGCGATTTTTCTGTGATTTTCGGAATTATCCCACTTTTGCATCTCGCAATTACCCCAAAGCCACTTCAGTATGTTAAACTAAGATATCACCAATGAAAGAAAACAAAACACGACGAACTCGTTTAAAATTTAAAAGAAAAAAATATTCGGATGCGTTCTGAATATGTACATAGTGTCAACACTTTCATTTTCCTATTGTTTTTATTTGTCGTATTTTTAGAACTTTTGATTAAAAGCCTTTTACAACAAAATGTGGTATTTAATTTGGATTTTAGCATATTGAATATAATATTATGAAAGGTTCATGTGTATGAATCTGTTTGAAACTATTGAGTTTTCGAACGTACTGTCTAGTTCAAACGTCAAAAAGCTTATTTCACTCTCAGGCCGTATAAGTTATTACTTTAGTCTATCCAGGAGATTAAAAAAAATACTTTAACCTCTAGAGATTAAAACACAGTTTTGCGATTTCATTACATGTTTGAGAAAAGCACTATACAAGCTTTATCCGGGAAAAGGCTTGCAGGCCTCATTTTCGTACGATTCTGTCATTCTAATACTTACATAAATTTATGACTTTTCTCAAACACGCAATGAAATATTGTCTTTACGTTCCTTAAAATAGACTCGGAAGTATTGCTTTTAGGGCGCAGTAACTCACTGGGATGGAAATGGAATTTCATAACACTTTTCAGGCCTAGGCCTGCAAAGTAACTTTTTCCTAACTGGTGCCGAAAAGTAAACTTTGCGCACGCTTCTCATGCGTAAATTATTCTTTTTAAGGCACTTGTTATGAAAAGTCGTTCGATACACGTGTAAAAACTTCTTTTTAACATTCACCCTCGTTGAAAAAAAATTGTTTGCACTTGCATCGAAATGTACCATTTTAATTTCGACAACATTGTCATTATTTTTTTTTGTCTTTGTATGTTAGAGAAGCACTATACATGTCTAGGTGTGAAAACGGATTCCCGTATATACCAACTTAGCCGGAAATCCTCATTTTCCCGGCCTCTGATGTACCTAATGTACTATATCGCGTATCATATACGATTGCACAAAGGCATCTTGGCTACTTTGGCTAGGCATGCTGAAGCCTACCGCTAACTTCGAAAATGTTGAGCATCTCTCAGTATGGCGCTGGCTGTGAGGGCCAACATGATCTCCCGTAGGTTCAGCAGGTGCACAGCTCAGGTCAAAATAACACTTTTTAGAGCTTACTGTACATCACTGTACACCTGCAGCCTATGGACGAGATACACGCAGCGTTCTATGAACGCCTTGCGTGTACAATAGAACGACGCGTTCAGGATACTGTTGCGGCTGCCGCGCTACTGCAGTGCGTCTGGCATGTGGACGGTTTTTATGCAACACGCCGCAAGCACAGCGCTGCGACGCTCCGAAGGGTGCGCGGTAGCCGCTAGTCTCCTGGCCGTTGTTGCTGGGAGATGGGACAGTGCCCTAGTCAGGCACTGGACCTGAACTGAATATACAAACGATACTCCTCCTGGAGTATGTGTGGCTGCTCCCGCGTTTCCGCTACTGCAGCTGTGGCCGGGTCGCATCCCACAAGGGTGGGACGGTCGTTGCACCGTCATTTGGGGACGGTGTTGAGAGGCTGTTGAAGGAAGATTTGCCATGGGCATGGCGAGAGAGAAAAATGATTTTGGTGATGATGATGCGGTAAAGGCAAGTTAAGGCAAGGCAAAGTTCGATCTGAGAGAGATCTGAAAAGGAAGACAGATGGAGAGAGAGAGAGGCTGGTACGGCACTGGACCTCTCATAATTATTTAAGGCACTATTGTAACTAACACCATATGGATTTAATTGTCCGAAATATTTTTTTTTTTTATAGTATCACTCCAACGCAAGCGTCATCGGAGTGACAGAGACAGATGTTCGAAATTTACGATTTTGGAAGTTCGTGGTGGATGTGATATATATAATATAAAGTTTTTTTTTTTTCATAGCCTATTTGGTGTCCCACTGCTGGGCAAAAGCCTCCCCTCTCTTCCTCCAATCGTCCCTATCCATGGCCAGTTCTCTTCACCTCACGTCGTACGCGTCCATGTCGTCCCGCCATCTCCTCTTTGGTCTGCCTCTGCTCCGTTGGCCATCTTGTGGCTCATATGTGGCCCATAATATAAAGTATGACATTTTAATTTTAATTTAGGTTATATAATTTAAATATATTGTACGCCTCTGGGCAGGACATGTTGTGCTATACACTAAAAATATGAACTAACATCGTTTATGTAACTCATGACCATGCAATAAACTGATTTTGATTTGATTTAAAGAAGGAGAGCTACCCGAAACCGGGATAAGTGGCGGATTAGGATAAATGAATCAAGTTGTATTTTATCAATAAGATTTCTTTTATTGGACATTCTCCTATGTCTAAACAAGTAAAATAGGACACATTTTCTACAAATCTTTGGTGCCAGCTTAACAAAATGTTAGGAAGACTTGGAAAAACAAAATAAAATCATATTTCATAATTTGTAATCACGACTTAACACAGCTCAAGCCATTGATATTTAATTGATTACTTATGTTAGGTGTCAAATTTCATTAGGAATATTACATTTAGGGCTGCAATGCAATAAAGAACCTCCTTAGGCTATATCCTACGTAGGCGATTCAAAGCGACACGATTCGATGCGACCAAGTCGCGAATGCATGCGATGCGATGAGATGCGATGCGATGCCTTGTCCTACGTGCACCTGAAAAGTCCTATCGATCGGACATTTTCTTCAATAAACAATAATAAATAAATATTAAATATCTTGGGTCTTCACAAATCAACTTAGTCCCACGGTAAGCTCAATTAAGGCTTGTGATGTGGGTACCAAGCGACGATATATGTATATAATAGATAGATACACATAGATACTTAAATATATAGACAGCCATGACCAAGGAACAAATATTTGTGATAAATAAATACACAAATATTGCCCTCGCCGGGATTCGAACCCGGAACCTCCAGCTTTGTAGGCAGGATCACTACCATTAAGCTATTGAGGCTGACAAAACGACACACTATTCGGCGTCGCGTCTCGATCGCGCGAAAATATCAAACAAACTGGGGGATTACCATAACGTTGTAATGCGGTTCATTTTAGGTCGAGAGAAAGGGACAAGGCTATACGAGTCGTATATCTCTGTCCCTTTCCCTGAAGCTAAACTGAATTACATTAGTACGTCATGTTAACCCCCCTGATCGCGTTCGCATCGCGTCGCGTCGCCCGTATGCCCTGGCCACGACATTGGTCTAAGGCGATCAGCGGCGAGCGAATCCATGAGTTGGATCGGGATGCCGATATGGGTACGAGAGGGAGCAACTTACGTTTTCCGCTAAGCCGGTCGCCTTAGACCGATGTCGTGGCCGCTGTATTAGCTGGCGGCCGTTTCAAATTATCGCGTCGCGTCGTGTTCGCAAGGGAATCGCTCACCTAGGACATTGCGTTAGTACAGACGTCATCAAATAATAATAGCGGAGCGGCCAGCTTGCTCACAAATTTAGAGATGTTAGAGTGCATGTTTAGATATTTTTGAGCGTGACAGCTCCGATTTATTTCATGGCGACTGTATGACATTTCCAAACAGCATGACGTTTTTATTTACCGTTTTTTTTACAAAAAAAAACAGTAACGCTCATTTTACTACGATGGTTGCAGGTTACATCAGTTACTGTAGGCACACCTACAGTATACACCGTGTTTTATTGATTTCCGTTAAATTGGACAGGTTACTTGAGACATTAATAGAAGTTGCCTGGTATATAGGCTTTTGTTAATTTCGAAAAAAAATGTTTTTTTTTGTTTTCATACATAATAATTGTAATGGCAAGTGTGAGAGAACCTTAAGAATAAGATCTCAGGCGACTGACGGCTGCTGACGGCACATGTCAAAATAAGTAACATTAGGATGTAATAAAGGTTGCAATACACTTGTTCAGTTATTAAACTTATTTTTTAATAACTCAATAACAGTAAGAGTTAAGACACTAGTTTCTTAGAGAAATTGATTATTTTTGACCTAAATAAGCTTCCCTTTCATTTAACGGAAATCAATAAAAACACGGTGTAGATGCCTGCAAGTCCAGGGGATTAACATTGCGCGTTACTGACCCTTTAAGAACTTAGATATTCCATTTCTGAAGAACTTCATTTCACTGCAGTTCATCGCAAGAGCGTTTGTGGTAGGAAATTCCTCTATTCTTATTTTGAAGGTTGCTAACAAGTTAAGTAACACATTAACAACTAACCCCACCTTTTTGTATGTTTTATTTTTTATTGAAGATTGACGCACATGTAGCAGTGAATGCGTTAGAGTTGATAACTGTTTATTATAATTAATTGCAGCCCTAAATATAAGATTTCACAATTTAATATCGCATACAATATAATTAATGAATATAATATCAAAATAAAAACATTAAACTTCTGGATTTAGGATATAAGTATTGAATAATGTCAAGAATATAAGAACATAACGTACATCTACATTTGTTACATAACAAGCCATAATGGTAAATGATAATGTTATAAAAATGAGTATTTCTTACGATATACGATTTATGTTATCAATAGGTAATTTGTTTCGTTATCAGTAAAGTTCCTTCTATATATTCTTATTGTGCCAAGTTCACGGTTAGCTATGCCGTCAGTAGACATGCTAAAAAAGCATGACATTCAGAGACAAATAAAAATAAAGACTAAAATAAACAGATATTTCATTATTCGTCTACTTTATTGTGTCAAATGTTCAACTTTCCCGACCGACGTAGTCACGTTGTTCGAGCCTAAGCGAGACGATTGCGACGTTTTTCGTTTCTAGAGCCTTCGACAGATGGGGGCCCGCCATTAAGATGCTAAATGATACAGCTTTCTTAAAGATGTAATGTGAAATAATTGTTCAAAACTTATTGAGCATGTCTACACAAACGCATAATAAATAAGGGTTACATATTAAACAGTGCTTTCCATTGTTGCCTTTACATAGAATCTTAAATTACGTTTCTGGCAATAGGTAAAAACATTTGGCACGTACGGTTTTCTGTAAAATGACATACAGTTAGATGAAGACGAAATTGTGTCTATTTAGGGCCTGAATTGTATATTTTATTTGTGTCTTTTACATTTATCATTATGAGCTACTGGGTTCATTCAAAATCAACCTCTTAGAGAGCTAGATAATATCTATATAATTTTCACAAAAAGCTTCCTAATATCTTTTAAAACGTGTTCTGTTTTAATCCTTTTTTTTAAGTCATAAATAAAAAAACTGTAAACGTCCAATCAAAGTCGAGTGCATCGAATCCCCGTCAATAGCCATCTAGGGTTTATTGTAAAAAAATTACAACTGGAAGGCTCTTTCTAATCGTAAAAGAGCCTTCCTCTTGTAGCATGAGTGTTAACAGCAGTAACTGTTATACAATACTGCCGTGCTAACTCAAAAAGACGCATCTCTCATAGTTGTTCTATCGGAGATGCGTCCTTTTTAGTTAGCACGGCACAATACGCCCCTTTCATAGGAAATCCATAACAAGTTTGCAATGAGTTCTCTTAAAGTCATGGCGATAATAGCTTGATGCATCCGTCAGGGATTGAGCCTGACGGCCCGGCCACGACATGGGTCTAAGGCGACCAGCGGCGAGCGAATCCATGAGTTGGAGCGGGATGCCGATATGGGTACGAGAGGAAGCACCATACGTTTTCCGCTAAGCCGGTCGCCTTAGACCGATATCGTGGCCGCGGCGTGAGTTGGAGTAGATTGACTGTAGAATGTAGGGTCGTCGTTTTTCTTTAGTCCCCAGGTTTATTTGAACGCCACACGATACGATTCTTTCGTCCACAGCCACAATTTGACACGATCCCGTTCGGTTCATACTAGCACAACACTGGGAGCTGAACATGAACGGTCACTAGTAGGTATGCATTGACAGTCTTTACTTTATGACTTGTCCGTTATGGTACAAACTTAAAGGGTCATACAGGTTGATCAAAATAAAACATAATATTTTTCTGTGGACGATAGTGAACAGCTTGCGTATGTTTTTATGGTAACCACAGGGAAAGGGAAATATGAATAAATTGTTGCCATTACGCGTATAGTTATCAAAAATTAGGCGTTCACATTATTTTGTAATCAATGTCTATAATAGGAAAGGCTAAAAACTTATCTGTATGATGACCCTTATTCGTTTTGATTCACGTAATGAGCACTCCTGAAATAGAGACGGATGGTACATCAACGATACATGGGACTAGGATATTATCTAATCTATACCATACTTAGACAAGTATGAAATGTTGACAACAACTATAAGGACGGCAAGATAAACAACCATAACAGATGAAACTAAAATGTGACGGAAATCGGCTTAGCCGAAACTATAACTTAAGTGGAGGAGACCGGTTAACCAGTATCTGTAAGCTAAAATCATAATAGCTACACAGTATTAGCTGCTATACAGCTAAACGACATATTTTTAATGTTGCTGCAAATGTGGCACCTATAATATCATAAGATTGTTTAAACCATTAATGAGAAATCCCTGCTTTTAAAACAATAAACTACAAGAATAATAATGGAACTATAATAGAGCTAAAAACTATTCCTGTAACACGAATATGCAATTCTAAAGTGAAGATGTCGCAATTTTAGCAACACAATACAATCAATACAATGATATCATGACTAAATATTATATTTTCTTTCTTGCCATCAAAGAAACGAATGAATAATGTTACGCGTTTTGGTAATTCCCTACAAATACCATAATTTAGTCCTACAGTCTTGGCGGCAATGGTATGAAACGGCAAGAGAAAGAGATACAAGTGAGGGGTCAGTTCGCGATATCGATAACTTTATTATCTATACACACAATTATCGATAACTAGTCAAACCAGCATTTCATTCTGGGCGAGTTTGATTAGAATACCAAAATGAAGTGATTTATGAGCTAGTTACTTCTTATTCTGAGATTGACCCCTAGAAATAGAAAATTGACACACCTATCCAAATAACATTTATTACTTATTAAAACATTAATGAAGATTCGTAAACCAGATCGAAAACATTATACATCTAAACTATTATAGAAACCATGCGTGCGTTTTCCAGAACACACCTACATCCATTTTCGAACGCAATACATGATAATTGATAGTATTTTTAAGGAACAAATACCTCCTTGTATATAAAAAAAAAATATATACAGAATTCAGTCCACATGTCGATTTGTCTTGCGAGAGTTGCAAAGGCTTCGTAAAATTTATATCTAAATATAACCCGCGTAACACAAGTATAATGTTAGATAGATCGTTATCAATTAGCCGTAGCTAAGCATTACATTAAACTTATAACAGAAAATAAAAGTAAAACATATTTTACCACTAAAGTCACAGTACGACAAAAGTATACAATGTAAAGATTCATAGCTGTGACTACGTAGGTCCATATCCTAATTCATAAGTAAAAAAATAATATAAACTTAACTTTCATAAGCACCATACTAAATAATATCTTTGGGTTCAACTGGCAAGATATAAGAAAACTAAATCACATAAACACTTAATGATAGGTGTTTCTAATATCTAAAATTAACATAGAATTTATGGTTACCTGAGTATTTTGTGTGACATGTTGTAACACATACATAGTTTATCAATAAACAAAGGTACAATGCATACTATAATCCAGGGATCGGATAACGGTTTTTTCTCCATACAAAAGAACGGTTCGAAGTTCTTAAAAATACGACGCTAATAATTACATATAAAATGTTGAAAACTACATAAAAAGTGTAAAACATTTTAAAATATTTAGCTATTTCGAGGTTTTTCTAAAAAAACCGGTTCCGATCCCTGCTATAATCATCTAGAATTCTAGATATAAAACATAATATTATAAAGAACAATCCGGTATAGGGGCGTGTGCGTTGGAGGGGCTGCCATCTAGTGTATTAAAATGGATTGTTATACTTGATAATGAAATTTCAAACCAATACCTATTGAACCTTAAGCACTGGTCCTATGGCGAACAAGTAAGCGATTATCTATCGGCTATAGAAACAAACAAAAGGTAAGCGCTCTCGTGTAAACAAAAGAGACACGGCAATGTTTATAGTTACTCGCTCAGCGGTGAACTATAAAATATCGCCGTGTCTCTTTTATTTACACGGGAGCGCTTATCTTTTGTTCGTTTTATAGTCAATAGCTTATCGTTTACTCGTTCTTGGTAGGACTAGTGCCTTAAGTTCGTATATGCACCATTGCGGGAAGGTTTTGCTATCTCATTGTTAAAATTGTAACTTATACTTTGATATTGGCACGTGTCAATAAACAGAGAGTTTCTGTGTTGCTCCATAGAACTGTAGAGTTCTCGCAATGATCTGCCATAAAATAAATCGAATGATTTTATAACAGTGCTATTTTGCGCTAACAAACTAGCAGCTACTGTGCTGCCCTCTTGATTTCGCGTACGCTCCCTATACAAGTATCGTAGCGATATTGTGCTCTATTGTGCGTAGCAAGGTAATATATGCATAAGATTAGCATCCATTTCTTTCAAAGAGATTTCGGAGACGCATTATTTAGTGAATGAGCAAACTAATAATTAACGATTATTAGAGCACTTTTTAAAAAAGCGGTTAATGTGTGTGTAAATTCCAATTCGTTATCAATATTTTAAATTATACAATATTAAATTATTGATTGTTTATTTACTGTCAAGGTTTTATAGATATAGACTTTCTTAATAATGCGAAATAGTCAAAAATATCGAGGGTTGCGCTGTGAAGCCACAAACCGTTTTCTGAAATACGAACTATATGACATTTACGTGAGGTTGACATTTCAATGAAAAATGATCTCGATTTATCGGGTTTCACGAGGTAACCCTCGATATTGATAATCATAGATGCGTACAAAGTGTAAAAAATATGTATACACAATCTTATAGTACTAGTAATCGGATTCTGTGTACATATATCTTTTACCTTCACTGTACTATAGGAAAATTAAACAGTTATTTAACGATCTGTCTTAATTGTCTACAAAGTATTAGAACTGCTCATTATCAAAGGATAAACAATATTGCTTTGCTCTTGCGCGATACAGCTAATTTCGCGGAAGAGCAAAGCAATATTGTTTACCCTTTAATATGGACTTCCGCAAAGTAACGCCTGATTCAATTAATTGCTCATTATCACGCAAGAAAACAGAAAAACCACCCGAGTTCGGACCAATAGTGGAGCATAAGTCAAACTTAAATACCTTGTGTGAGAGAATTTTCTAGAACGATGTCGAATTCGTCGAGCGGCTCGAGTATTTGACGCAGGAACGTGAGTAGCCCGCGCTTACGGAGGAAACTTTGCTCTTCATACATTTCAGTGGTGACGCGGGTCAGAGACATGGGCACCAGCATTCGGTGCAGCCAGTGTTCCCTGAGTAAAATATAAAACACTTTAACGAACAATTATGGTAATTAAACAACTTGCATAACGGCATGTTTCACAATAGGTACAATAAAATGATTAATACCATTTTCTTTAAGCTAAGAGTAACTTTTATTCATGACAAACACTAACAGATAAACATAAACAATCATAAACAGATAACATAGTCTCATAAACCTAATCTCATAATTCTTCTAATTCCTTGCATTATCCTGACCTCAAGCTCAAACAAATGAAGAGCTGGAATATCCCGTCTTGACACAACGTGCGGAAGAAAGAAGAATGAAAAAGAGAAACTTTTATTCGTGACAAACACAAACAGATAAACATAAACAATCAAAAACAGAAAACATAGTCTCATAAACGTAATCTCATAATAATTATGCTCTATTCTCCTGACCTCAAACTCAAACAAATGAAGCGCTGGAATTTCCGGTCTTGACACAACGTGCGGCCCACGGAACTGATTTCGTCCATGATATGGCAGTAGCACCGCCAGATGGCGCAATATCGTAGATCTTCCTTGCATTATCCCAACTAAGAAAATGAAATATAAAAAAAACAACACGAAACTAAACTCAAACAAATGAAGCGCTGGAATTTCCGGTCTTGACACAACGTGCGGCCCACGGAACTGATTTCGTCCATGATATGGCAGTAGCACCGCCAGATGGCGCAATATCGTAGATCTTCCTTGCATTATCCCAACTAAGAAAATGAAATATAAAAAAAACAACACGAAACTAAACTCAAACAAATGAAGCGCTGGAATTTCCGGTCTTGACACAACGTGCGGCCCACGGAACTGATTTCGTCCATGATATGGCAGTAGCACCGCCAGATGGCGCAATATCGTAGATCTTCCTTGCATTATCCCAACTAAGAAAATGAAATATAAAAAAAACAACACGAAACTAAACTCAAACAAATGAAGAGCTGGAATTTCCCGTCCTTCCCCAGCGTGCGGCCCACGGAACTGATTTCGTCCATGATATGGCAGTAGCACCGCCAGATGGTGCAATATCGTAGAGATCTTCCTTGCATTATCCCAACTAAGAATATGAAATGTAAAAAAAAAAAACACAAAACTAACCTCAAACTCAAACAAATCAAGAGCTGGAATTTCCCGTCCTTCCCCAGCGTGCGGCCCACGGAACTGATTTCGTCCATGATATGGCAGTAGCACCGCCAGGTGGCGGAATATCGTAGAGATCTTCCTTGCATTATCCCAACTAAGAATATGAAATATAAAAAAAAACACAAAACTAACCTCAAACTCAAAACAAATGAAGAGCTAGAATTTCCCGTCCTTTCCCAGCGTGCGGCTCACGGAACTGATTTCGTCCATGAGATGGCAGTAGCACCGCCAGATGGCGCGATGTTCCTGGTCTTGACGGCAGTTGTACGCGACGTCGCAGCTCTTGCTTGCATTATCCTGATTATAAGATATATTCCAATAAAACTAACCTCAAGCTTAAACAAATGAAGAGCTGGAATTTCCCGTCCTTCCCCAGCGTGCGGCCCACGGAACTGATTTCGTCCATGAGATGGCAGTAGCACCGCCAGATGGCGCGATGTTCTTGGTCTTGTCGGCAGTTATACGCGACGTCGCAGCTTTTGCTTGCATTATCCTGATTATAAGATATATTTCACTAAAACTAACCTCAAGCTCAAACAAATGAAGAGCTGGAATTTCCCGTCCTTCCCCAGCGTGCGGCCCACGGAACTGATTTCGTCCATGAGATGGCAGTAGCACCGCCAGATGGCGCGATGTTCTTGGTCTTCTCGGCAGTTGTACGACGTCGCAGCTCTTGCTTGCATTATCCTGATTATAAGATATATTCCACTAAAACTAACCTCAAACTCAAACAGATGAAGAGCTGGAATTTCCCGTCCTTCCCCAGCGTGCGGCCCACAGAACTGATTTCGTCCATGAGATGGCAGTAGCACCGCCAGATGGCGCGATGTTCTTGATCTTGTCGGCAGTTGTACGCGACGTCGCAACTCTTGCTCGCTTGCGCTTGGGAACTTGGCTCGTCGCAGAGGCTCATCTTGAATTCGTCTTTGACTTTTGCTGTAATTTGTTTTTTTTTTACTGTTTTAACTTTATAAGTTACATTAAAATCTATAAATACGGGCGGGAACTTGCGCACTAAAGCTTACAGAGCATATGTGTAGAAGGAAAAATATCACGGTTTTTAAGCCTGATCACATGTGAGCTTTTTCAACGCCATGATATAGTAATTAACCCAGATAAACTTAAATGCAAAAGTCTTGCCCCGGGATTTTTTTTTGGATTTTTTGCTATTTTGTCAGTCACCCCACTACAACAAGCGAAAAACAAAGCATCGGTGTTATAACACTTGGGCTAAATTATTAATTTGTGACAGCGCCGATGCGCGGAATACGGAAAAGTGCATTTAGATGCGGTGTGATATATGTAATGTAACTCAAACTAAACTGTTGTCTAGGCTGTTTTTCCCGCACGCCATATTTTACAATCAGCGGTGAGCATATTATAAGATCCCTTAAGGCAGGGTTATTAAATTAAGTTTGAGGGTTGCCATAACTTACAGAAATAATCCCAGATGAAGAAATTCTTCCCGAACAGGCGGCTGGACTTGAAGCCGCAGAGGAAGGCTTGCTCCAAACACTTGACTAGGCCGTTTTCTCCGCATAGAAGAACGCTCAGTGAGTTGGCATCCTTATCCCGTTTCGACTGATAGTGCCATTTCACTATGGCGTTAACGCAATCACCTGCAAATATAAATGACATGAAGTATTCCGTCTACTTTAGAGTTTTTAGTTACGTTATTTGATAAAAAGCGGTTTAGTGTGAGTCCGATCTAAGCTCTAAAGGATATAATATGTTTTTCTCAAACATGCAATAAAATATTGTCTTTATGTTCCTTAAAATAGACTCAGAAGTATCGCTTTTAGGGCGCAGTAACTCACTGGGATGGAAATGAAATTTTATAACACTTTTCAGGCAAAGTATTTTTTTTTAATTTCGACATCATTGTCATTATTTTTTTTGTATTTCTTTGTATGTTTGAGAAAAGCACTATACATGCCTCGGCGTGAAAACGGATTCCCAGCCTCGTTACCTATCCGGCATCGCTCGCACGCTCGCTCGGCCGTAGGTATAGATTCAGATTCAGATTTATTTATTTCTCAATATACATACATATTTTCATTAAACTATCAAAAGCATGCACACATAAAGAGATCGTCACTGTACGTACACTAGGTACGCATTTAAAACTAAAAATCTTACAAAATATATATACATTTACTGTATTTTTTTTTATACCAATTTGGCCAGAAATCCTCCTTCTCCCAGCTCCTGATGTAATGTATATTGCGCAGGCGCGCCGCCACCAGCAGCCGCTCCGTGGAGCCGTGTCCACGCCGACACTCACCGATCATGTGCTGGACGGCGCTCCGTGGAGCCGTGTCCACGCCGCGGACACTCACCGATCATGTGCTGGGAGGCGCTCCGTGGAGCCGTGTCCACGCCGCGGACACTCACCGATCATGTGCTGGGAGGCGCTCCGTGGAGCCGTGTCCACGCCGCGACACTCACCGATCATGTGCTGGACGGCGCTCCGTGGAGCCGTGTCCACGCCGCGACACTCACCGATCATGTGCTGGACGGCGCTCCGTGGAGCCGTGTCCACGCCGCGGACACTCACCGATCATGTGCTGGGAGGCGCTCCGTGGAGCCGTGTCCACGCCGCGACTCACCGATCATGTGCTGGACGGCGCTCCGTGGAGCCGTGTCCACGCCGCGGACACTCACCGATCATGTGCTGGACGGCGCTCCGTGGAGCCGTGTCCACGCCGCGGACACTCACCGATCATGTGCTGGGCGGCGCTCCGTGGAGCCGTGTCCACTCCGCGACTCACCGATCATGTGCTGGACGGCGCTCCGTGGAGCCGTGTCCACTCCGCGACTCACCGATCATGTGCTGGACGGTGGACGTGGACAGGTGCGTGGTGGGCGTGGGCGGCGCGGGCGCGGGCGTGCGGGGCGTGCGGCCGCCGCGCAGGCGCGCCGCCACCAGCAGCCGCTCCGTGGAGCCGTGTCCACTCCGCGACACTCACCGATCATGTGCTGGACGGTGGACGTGGACAGGTGCGTGGTGGGCGTGGGCGGCGCGGGCGCGGGCGTGCGGGGCGTGCGGCCGCCGCGCAGGCGCGCCGCCACCAGCAGCCGCTCCGTGGAGCCGTGTCCACTCCGCGACTCACCGATCATGTGCTGGACGGTGGACGTGGACAGGTGCGTGGTGGGCGTGGGCGGCGCGGGCGCGGGCGTGCGGGGCGTGCGGCCGCCGCGCAGGCGCGCCGCCACCAGCAGCCGCTCCGTGGAGCCGTGTCCACTCCGCGACTCACCGATCATGTGCTGGACGGTGGACGTGGACAGGTGCGTGGTGGGCGTGGGCGGCGCGGGCGCGGGCGTGCGGGGCGTGCGGCCGCCGCGCAGGCGCGCCGCCACCAGCAGCCGCTCCGTGGAGCCGTGTCCACGCCGACACTCACCGATCATGTGCTGGACGGTGGACGTGGACAGGTGCGTGGTGGGCGTGGGCGGCGCGGGCGCGGGCGTGCGGGGCGTGCGGCCGCCGCGCAGGCGCGCCGCCACCAGCAGCCGCTCCGTGGAGCCGTCGTCCACTCCCGTGCCCAGCCAGCGGTTGCATGGGAACCTGTACCGTAAATGTTGAACGGTTTTGACGTGACAACGTCTTATAAATTGGTTTGCCGGGTGACACTTCAAGAAACTGCGTTACGCTCCGCTCACGTTATGCGCTCACAATGAGAGCGAGTGAGAGGCACGCGTCCCTTCCACTCGGGCATGGTTAGCCCACCTAAGAGCGAGAGAGACAGACATAAAAAGTCGTTGTCACGTAAAACTTTCGCCCGTATACCGACTTTACAGGCAACCAATTTTTTGATACAAGGCGACTTTCTTTCGTTTGGCAAACAAAATGGACTTCTTTGAAAAAATATCGAGTCGCGCTTTAAAAAATATTTGTTAACCGTTTCAGTGCGGATGACACCAGGCGTGTCATGAATGTTTTTTACGAATGGCGTATGACACGATAGGCGTGTCATCATATTCTATGGCGTAACGCACGCTTGGCGTATCATGAAAAAATTGTTCGCCGCCATAAATAAAAGTTTTTGAAAATGGAACACGCAACAAATCGGTTAAGAAATAAAAATATCGTAGGTGACTCTTTCAAAACCAGTATAGTTTTTTTTAATTAAAAAAAAATCATATTTCCCACAAAACCTCGTAGTTTTTGAGAGATAGAACAAAAAACAAATTGAGTAAACACATAAAATTAAAAAATATATAAAATAATCAATGGGCAAATCCACTTTTTTCGTGTAGTTTACTTGTTTAGTGTATAATAATTAACGATTGTGCAATTTGTGACCGACGAGAACTTCATTGTGTATGGACTATATCTGTACTTTACGCTACCATTATATCACATATATGGGTCAAAATTCTTTTCGATGTCTTATTTTGTGTCCCTAAAAAACGTGATGCAGTGGTGATTTTTGTATGAGATGATATTTTGTTTTCAATTTCTGATGTATGGATTAAAATCTAGCGTGTTAAATAAATACAAGTGCACCGGATTTAATTAATATACTGAATCGAAACAGCAACTAAAAGCGTAACGGAGTGGTATGAAACAAGACAACGAAAATAATTTTGACCAATATGTGAAAAAAAATTTTTTTTCTTAAACTTTCGTAGGCTTCGTAGCAAATCTGCTCCATTACAATTTGTCTTTACCCAATAGCTTTCAAAGTCAAATTTTGATTGAACTGCTTGACGGTTACGCATAATAAAGGTTAATATTACTGTGATTCAGTTGACAAACCATTAAACGTAAAAAAAAATCTAGGATAGTAAATGTTACTACATGACATAACGTCTAAAGAGAGCCCGATTTGCAAACATAATTTAGTAAAATAACATCCAATTAAAGAACAGGATGCTTAGCCAAGTTGCCAAGCGCTAACGCTTTGCAGCGTTTCGTAGTTTTCCCTCTCTGTCACTCTTTCATATTAGTGCGACAAAGACAGTTAGCTGCCTTTCGTTTACGATTGACGATTAAGTGCTAGCGATTGGCAACTTGTCTAAGCACTCAGGAAACTCACGTATAGGTATGTCCCGTTACTTCGTTCCTGACGTAGACTTGATCGAGAAGCCATCGCGGCGACAGTCCGGAGTTATCGTGGCCGATGCGTAGCGTCGATAATACGCCCAAGTTTTTATGCTACAATACAGATTTTATATTTTTATGTACATATTTACATTTATAATTTATTTATAAACAGTTATCAGGTGGAGTGGAGCCACTTTGTTGTGCCAACGTTATTTTTATTGGGTCGGCAACGCGCATGTGACACCCTGAGGTTGCAGGCGCCCATAGGCTACGCTGACTGCTTTCCATCAGGCGGGCCGTATGCTTGTTTGCCACCGACGTGGTATAAAAAAAAAGTTATAAACTTAAAAACTCAAATGACACAAAATTACAACAGGTTTCTGTTACTCAAAATTTAAAAAAGCATAAAATTTACTAACGTAATAATCAAGTAAGTAACAATTATGAATACTTCGTTTTATTTAGACTAATATTCTACAAATCATGATTGTTTGCTTTCTATCTAGTGCTAAAACGACATGGTATAGCAGATATTACCACTTATCTATTAAAGTGTACGTACGTTATAAACTTATGAAAATCTTATGGTTGATCCTCCATTTATTATTCTCTTTTACTCCCGAAATATTATTTTTTCAATAAAGTATAATAGTTAATTAAAAACAAAGTACGTACCTAGTTTTATTTCATAATTATACCTAGATATTTTTCTAGCAGGAACGAGAGATTGACAAAATCAAACATAGACATAATTTTTATCGATAAGTTTTGTAATAGTCGATAAATAAATTTAATAAATAAGTAATGCGCCGTAACGTATAGATATGAATGCAAATCAATCAAATCACATACAACTTTTTCTCTCTTCATATTAATACAGACAAAAGAACAAAGACTAATAAAAAATATAAAAGAACAAAGACTAAATAAAAATAACGCCATAGGCAATAACGAATATGAAGTATTAGATATTTATATTTGGGTCCTGTATTTCTTGGTTACCTGATTTTATGAAGTTAGCAGCATCTTTATGAGAACAGGGTGTACTCAACGATAGCTGTTATGTCGATGTTTCATTTTGTCAATCTCTCGTTCTTGCTAGAGAAATATCTAGGTATATTCAAAATTCTCTCAATTTTACTTGCATTCAAATTCGTATCCAGGCCACTTACGTCTTTATCCCTTTAATACAAATTATGAAAAAATAACACAGAAAAACTCACATGAAATACGAATTCGTTAGTGTTGCGAGGTATCGGTATTTTAGGCGTGGAGTCCCCGTTGACTCCTGATATGGCGATCCAGCAGTTCGCCGTCGTTTGACTGGCTTTTCGAGATGGCGCGATGAGCACCCGGTATGGCAGTTCTGAATAACGAAGCGACAACTTTAGACAGGTCTTTTATAAGTGAAAATCACAATAATTTTTAAATAGTCGTTTGACTGGCTTTTCGAGATGGCGCGATGAGCACCCGGTATGGCAGCTCTGAATAACGAAGCGACAATTTTAGACAGGTTTTACAAGTGAAAATCACAATAATTTCTAAATAAGAGCTATGTCCAAAGAGGAAATTATCGTTACAAAGGCTTCCAATTCATCTTAGGCCTTTGTCACACTAGCACTTAAAAATATCAAATGCGCAATATGTAAAAAGTATATAAGGTTTTATCAAATTACCGATACCTTAGGGCTTAGGGTATGCATGTGTTCATGATAACGGACAACTTTCCTTATGAGACTCATAACGAAATCATGAAAAAAAAATCGCCTTTTCATACAATGCGGTTTCATCGGGTGATCAACATTTCATAGAAAGTGATTTTATTATTTCGATTTTTCGATATGAGTCCCATAAGTAAAATGATTCCTTATCATGAACACATGCATACCCTAAGGTATCAGTGACTAATTTGAAAACACCCTGTATATTGGAAGAGTAAAAAATGTGTCAATACATGTCATCGCGTTGTTGAGTATTATTAAAACTTATGTATTCAAGTAAAGCCTGACTAATTGTGGACTTTCAGCGACATAAAATTCTTCTACTAGCAATAACATCAGACATGGTATGTCACCAATGTAAACAAAAAAAATGTATCGCGATTCAAACGAATCCCTTTTTATTGAAAAAGCAACTAGGAAGCGACATTCTTGTGGCTTATAATACGTAAAGTTCGAGAATATTCCATGTTATATGACAATTTGTTAGCCGATTCTTGAAACATCACTTTACCTGCAATTTCAGAAATATTCGTATAGTAAGCGATATCCTTCCAATGTATTATTATATCCTTAGGATATTATCCTACATCAATCATAAATAGGCATCAATACAAACATCAGACAATCATTCAAAACAACAAATACTTACTAGTGGTGGGATAAGTATTCGTGAAACAGAAGTAGTCAACAGCATTCAAAGTCAACAAGTGATACAGGAACTGTTCTCTCTCCTCCTCGCATCTTAAGAAGGCGGTTTTCTTGTACTGCGACCTGAGAAGTGTGGTGTCAGCCAGGAGTTCTCTTAAGTGCTTAGAGAGGAGTTTCTTTTCAAGTGAGAGCCGCACCCAGGCGCGAGCGTAGCCTATCTCTGTTTTGATGTCGGTCATAGCTTGGATGTTTCTATAACAAAATGATAAAATTTTATTGCGTTTCATTTTGCAGTCAGAAAACTAGAAAGCTAACGTGTTTTTCATCTCCAACATGGTCATCCTGACATTATACGTGTATCTGCAGATGTGTCTTTTAACACGTTCGACGCCGGTGACACACATCATCATCAGCCTATAATAGTCCACTGCTGGACGTAGGCCTCTCCTATTAACTATGCGTATAGACGCATTAGGAGGTAAATGCACATAATCGCCACGCTGGGCAAGCGGATTGGCGATCGCAGTAATGTGTCCACTATGATGACGCTGCTGCCCATCATCAATCTTTTATCAAATGATGGTCAGTGACACTTCGATCCCTTAGTCGACTCTTACAACACCCGCAGGAGGAGTTGGGGTGGTGACAAATGTATTCTTAATGCCGTCACCACACGGCCAACACGGCGGTGACACACATATGTGACCGAAAAAACTGTATTCCTATGCCAGTGACACACATACGTGTTCAAAGTAATCTCATTCTTATGCCACTAGCATTAATCAAGTTCTCACTCCTATGCCAGTCGCATCGAAATACGAACATTTTTGACACAAATGTGTGTCGCCGGCATAGGAGTACAATCTTTTCGGTCACACATGCGTGTCACTGGCATAGGATTTCTACTTATGAGACAATTTCGATCGGCATAATATAAGCACTTAGTGAAACAGTACCGGAGGCGAACGTGTTAAAATAGGTTATTCTTCAATAGATATACCATTGTAGGCGGCTTTTACTACGATATAATCATTACACTACAGTGTAGTCACTACACAACACTACGATAGGTTACATAAATATACAGGTGCGGTGGTTTAAAAGCCATTCATTTTATTAGTCATAAATTAATTAGTTCATTAGCGTCGATCGTGCAAGGCACGTACTCTAGGCCCAAGTCATTAAAATTCTTAATACTATTTTTTTGTACAGATGGTGTACTTTTTAGGCTCTAGTGCGAGAAGTGTGTCATTTTACGTCAGGTTTGAAACTTCGGAGGGCCATCTGTACTAAAAAACGTCGTACGAGACACGTGCAAAAACGAAATTCGTAACTCGTGTCGATTTAAAACACTCTCTACCGGTCGTGTTTTAAAACATCGCCACTAGTTTCGAATTTTATGTTTTTCGCACTTGTGTCGTAATGTACTATTCAAGGGCCTAGACTTGGAAACAGTATTATTTTAACTGACTCGAATCAGTATACAGTGGACGGTATCCAGTAAATAAAAACCAAATTAACCACCAATTACCTCATATCAAATGTAAGGCTTTCCGGCAGCGGTCTCAACGGATTCGGCGGCTGTGACGACCGGCGCTCCAACGTGCCCGAGTTGCTGAGTCTGTCCCGCGAACTGTCCCGCGAACCGCCGCGCGAACTGTCCCGCGAACGACTACCGCTTGGCGAACTCTGTTGCGCTTCTACTTCCGCTCCCACGGATGCCAGGTTTAAAAACAGTATTGGTTAGGCCGGGATTACACCTGGCCTAATACCGGGAAGTTCGCAAATTTTGGAGATTAGTGTCACTCTAATGACGCCTTTGTTGGAGTGACAGAGAAAAATCCCCGAAATTAACTGGCAATTACCTCATATCAAAAGTCAGGCTTTCCGGCAGCGGTCTCAACGGATTCGGCGGCTGGGACGACCGGCGCTCCAACGTGCCCGAGTTGCTGAGTCTGTCCCGCGAACTGTCCCGCGAACCGCCGCGCGAACTGTCCCGCGAACGGCTACCGCTTGGCGAACTCTGTTGCGCTTCTACCTCCGCTCCCACGCAGTATTGGTTAGGCAGGGATTACACCTGGCCTAATACCGGGAAGTTCGCAAATTTTGGAGATTAGTGTCACTCTAATGACGCCTTTGTTGGAGTGACAGAGAAAAATCCCCGAAATTAACTGGCAATTACCTCATATCAAAAGTCAGGCTTTCCGGCAGCGGTCTCAACGGATTCGGCGGCTGGGACGACCGGCGCTCCAACGTGCCCGAGTTGCTGAGTCTGTCCCGCGAACTGTCCCGCGAACCGCCGCGCGAACTGTCCCGCGAACGACTACTGCTTGGCGAACTCTGTTGCGCTTCTACTTCCGCTCCCACGGATGACAGGTCTGAAAACAGTATTGGTTAGGCCGGGATTACACCTGGCCTAATACCGGGAAGTTCGCAATTTTGGAGATTAGTGTCACTCTAATGATGCCTTTGTTGGAGTTTGGAGTGACAGAGAAAAATCCCCGAAATTCGCGATTTCGTATAGGTAAATTCACTAATGCTGGCACGAATGGAATGAATGACATCTATCATTGTGTGTATGCGGCCGTCCTATACCAACCTGTATCTACTATCATTTTGACATCCACATATAGATAATTTCTGTCACCTACTCAATCCATTCGTGCCAACTTTAGTGAATTTACCTGTAGTTCGCGGTAGGGCCGCTGTGAATTCTTACATAAGCTGCAGGGACGGAAGTAGACCAAGGAATGATATAGTGATATTCACCTCAAATTCCTGCTTTCGTAATAACTTACAGGTGTAAGGCTACCCGTACAATTTCGGAAATAATTTGAGCTGTAAAAGTTATAAGTACAGGTTAGTGTACGTGAAAGCTGCTTGCTGCGTGTAATGTGTTCAAGAATTAGTGTAAATAGGTATATAAAAAAGTTGCGATACGTTTGTGTATTACCATTGAATTTTCTAAAAGCAAAGCTTGTGTTTAGTCATTGGACATTGTTTATAGGTCCAATGTATGTTCTGTAAATTTCTTAGATTATTGTTAGGTATCCGAGTAAATGGAAAATGCCTTCTAGATTAAATACTAAGATATAGTTATTTGCTTTTAACGCAAACACTCCTGGAAAGACACATATGAGCTCAGTTTCATTTATATATATTATGTACCTGGGAGAGAATACGTTAAATTACAATTACGATATCTGTCGATTGCGTCATTCATAACATATTTCGCCCGTTACTAAAAAAAAGAGATGAACGTGTTAACTTTATTATTGTTACAAAGTTTAAAGTAGACAGGTAAAATAGATTTTTGTGGAACAAAGCAAATTATTTGTATTCAATATTTTTATATATCAGTCTCGAATGCTGAGTATTTAGGTTCAAACTCCACCTCGAACGATGGTGGAGTAGACCTTTTTTCTTTGGTACATACATCTAATATTTAAAATTGAGGATATAAAGTTGCCATGATTAATTATTGACCTAGTAAATACTACTTACAGTCCAGTCGCTTCCGTAACACACACCAGGCCAAAGCTGCATGTCAAATTTAAAACAATTTTGTTACTTACACAACACATACAAACGTTTTATTAAAATCGAACCACCAACCGCTAAATAATTTGCCAGCCAGTCCCCTATAAGCGAAAATATGTTCAGTGGTAAAGATAGATTCGAGGTAATATGTACAATTTGAAGGGAAATAAATGCGATACAAATTTTACATTATTTTAGTCTGGATTTATAAAAGAAGACGCAACATTGTTACAATGGTAAGGAGAAAATTCATAGTAAATATTTACAACCAAATCACGAAAACAAATCAATTGTGCCATACATTTTGCCTATTAGAGTATCAGAGTTTGAATGAAGTCATATATGTTTTGAAATGTTTAAGAATCTTTGAAAATCCACCACGCCACATTGCAAACGTAACATTTGTATTCCTTTTAGAATGTATTCCATGTAAGATGGAATAAAAAAACTAATATGGAATAAAAAGTATAGCATAAAAAATACACTGCGATCAATCACGTGAACGTCTTGAAAATTATTTAATGGACCTGTGAGATAAACTTGGAACAACAAACCTGAACAGTTTAGGCTGGACTAAACATAAAATTACAATCATCAGCAGGCAGCGGAACTTTGGTGCCGATGACAGACGTATAACGTAGCGGCTGTATACAGTGTTTTTTTGTAGATGATAGATAGTAATTAATCACTGACAACTTATTGGCCTCTTTAATTATACGGAATTTTATTGACACTTGAGACGGCCAGTATTTATAAAAACATAATTACATAACTGTCTCTGTCATTTTCATCAGATGCGAAATCAATATCTCGTTTTAGTATTTTTTTATTACACATTTTATTTATATGTGTAAGGTTGAATTGCTATTAACTCGGCGTGCTAGTGACAACTGTGGCATCGGCATGTCAAAGCGTGATGAAATGAATATTTCTGTTGTGTTTTATAAGAAAATCCTATATCCAAATTGATTTGCGTCACCAAAGATCCGCGGCCTGATCATCAGTCAAAACTTATTAGAAAGTCCAGTTCTATAGGCAGTTCGTGGTCGATGCCTATTATTTACCTATACAGTAGGCTAAATAACATTATAAATCAACATACCAGGTGTAAGGTAGCTCGGGTCTATAGGCTTCGTAGAGTTACTGCACTGCTCCAACTCCTGATAGTTAGTCAGATGCATCCACAGGGCAGACTTCCCCATCTTATGTTGCACACCATGCGACCATAGTCTCTCTAGCAGGTCGCAGAGTGACGAAATCATAGTGCTTTCCTCCACGCCAGTGATAGATACTTCGCTGCCCAGACCCAGGTCTGTTTCTTCTGTGCCCATTTTCTCTACCAACATACGCTTCGTCTTGCTTTTGCATTCCTGTTTAAAAGGAGCATGTTAGATTGATAACAGAATACTCACAAATAGATCACGAATGGATGAATGGAATGGATGGTAACAGGTAAAAACTCCACACTGGTGCGTTTAAGAAGAGCGGAATGAAAACGCATCATTGTTCGATTGTATTTTAACTGTTTGGGCACTACCTACATATATTTCATTTCTGGAATAAATTATGCGCTAATTTTATTAAGTTTTGTTTTAGAGTTCGTGATCCTTTTCTAAAATCTTAAGCCCCCAAGTCCATAACATTGTACATACACATCATCAGCCTTTCTCAGTCCATTGCTAGGAATAAGCCTCTCTACATTTGCGTATGGACGGATTAGGAGGTCATGATCAGTGTGATCTCCATGCGGGACAAGCGGATTGGCTAACCCAGTAAGTGTATCATAACAATGCTACAGCCCATTATCAATATTCAATAAATTCATGGTCACACACCAGTGGCGGCTGCAGACTTCGAGAAGCGGTGGTGCACTTAGTATAGTTAGTATGGAAAATAATGTCGTAATTAAAAAATGCTATTTGCACATTTATTTTCACACATTTCATAAAATATTATTTTATTTACTTTACCTACAGTTTTAATCTTATAATTATGCTAATAAACAAATTAATAACACTAATAACAAACTGAAACAACAAGTGCAAAGATATTACGTCTCTCCGGCCGATGCGCGCCGCCTCGTGCCTAGTCGGGAATTTCCGGAAGCCATCGGCACCGCCCAGTCGGGACGGCGCTCCAAATTCGCATATTTCTTCATACAGTTTGTACGTAGCATCTTCCGTCTCGATGACTTTTAGTACGCGCGAAAAAAATAGTTTAACAGACTTCGCTACAGTGAACGGCTTCATAGATTTTTTTTAAATATGAAAATAAAAATATAGGAATGTCGTATGGACGGAATGGGAGTATTTGAAAATGTTGATTGATGACGATTCTGTTAAATTTTATAGTAGTGCAGCGCACGAGCGCACTTAAGGTACAGCCGCCACTGTCACACACACTTCCTTTGTGGCAATCCTTACGACACTCACGGGAAGAGATGGGGTGGTAATAGGTTTCCTATTTTTATTTATATGACGCAGCATTGTGACATTACACTTGCTTGCGGACTCAATTTAAGGTACTTTGAGCATAAATTTGGTCTAAGTGGGTTAACCATACCTTCAGAAGTTTCTCGACGAAAGTTCTATGATTTTGAGAAATCGCGGCGCTTGTCACTTCAGTGGAGAGCCTCCTACCAATGTCTCCCAGCAATAACTCGGGGGTGCAATCCTTCACTTGCCATTTTGGGTTCTTTATTCGTTTCAAACTATTTGTTCTGGAAAATCAAGTTATTTACTCGTTTAACAAACTAGTCTTTAATAAATATCCCACATTTAAGCAAGCACAAGAAGCAAAAAGCAAATTTGCTGTGATTTTGCGGCACTATTTCATATCTAGGATATGTACTACTGAGGAAAAGGTACATAAAATACTAAAATACACAAAAATATTTCAACAAAATTTATTTCATACAGAATGGTTTATGTTATGTACATAAATAATTATAGGTATAACAAATAAACTTAGAACTTTATTATGCTTCACTGATTTGTTAATAATAGCTACCATAAACTTTACTTAAAACTAATTTATGAGGATTGCCAGAAGTCCTATCAGTTGCGCTTATCAAAGTTGCAACTTGCAACTACAATGTCAGTGGCAATCTACTCCTCTTCTAGTAAGTTAGAGAGAGAGACCAGGGTGTGTAGCCAAGATCCCAATCGCTACCGCTCAGCGTCACATAGTTTTCTCTAAATGTCACTCTGTCTTGTTAGCACGAAACTGACTGTTGCGTTTCGTTCACGATTGAGCGTCAGCAATTGGCATTTTGGCTATGCACCCTGTATTTGATCCATGTCGATAAACGCAACTACTCTAAGTAGGAATAATAAAATAGACGAATTTATAAATAATAGTATGCACATAATATAATTAGCGAAATTATGTACCGTCGACGTCAAAGATATCATTACGGTTTACATGCCAAAAATATATTGACACGACTGTATTGCCTTGAAATTAAGGTTGTGTAAATATATTTTTGGCACCTAAACTATAACGATATCTTTGACTTCGACTGTACCTAAAAAATTTGAATTTTACGACTTCGACATATTATGAGTATTATATACAAAAACAGAACTCACTGGGGTATAACGTGGAAATATCTAAGATATTTTGAAGCACGTGGTCGTGGCCCATAGAAATATTTTTTCTCCGAGACCAATAGGTATGTTAAAATAAGAATATCGTAATTGCACTAAATACAAATGAGATAAATGGACATCACTATAAAATCACATGAAACAATGTCTACACATTACACAACACATGCGCTGGATATAAATGTCAATGAACAAATTATCACACCACAAATCAAATGTGTAAACAACTAACTTACATAACTCATATTTTAAATAATATCAAAATGTAAAGCATAAATTGCATTATTTATTTTAAAGTCGGTTAACATCCGACATTTTGTTTCTATAAATTCGTAAAGTTAGTAGGCATTAACAATTCGTATAAATCTGAGCTGAGGCGTATATTTAACTGAGCAAACCTTACGTCGCTATTGCATGCATTTGCGGATTCAATCACTTCGGTAGACAAACATACAAATATAAAGTTAAGGCTACACATACCACAGACAATTGAAAAATAAAGAGCGAACTCGAAAATGAATTGATACTTCGTATTTTTAACATTAGAATACGGTAAAATACGGTAAATAATCTTGATACGTTTTTTATTCAAAATCAATAAAACACTGTTTCTTTAAATATTATCTACTAAATATAAAACCAATGTACTGTTAAAAATCTGAAATAATTCATATCTATTAGATATTTTTCAATGCCATTTTTTTTTTATAAAAAGACTCGCCGAGATTACTCATTTTCTACGTAATGCCCGGTTTCCAGTGCCAGCGGAGCGGACTCATTAATGGCTCCGTTTAACTTTCACTGCTGCTGTGACTCGCAGCCGTCAACTGAATACTAGTCCTTAGCGAGCGATGAACGTGAAACGGAGCCATTAATGAGTCCGTTCCGCTCGCAGTGGAAAGCGCGCATTATGCTAAAAAAACTATAGTTAATAATAACTATTTAAAGTAATTCAGTTACCGTCTTGGTGTCATTTAGTATAACCTGATCCATTTGTGGTATCACATCATAATATTCGTTTGGGTTCGTGTGTTAGTGAAGTTCAGGGCCCGCAATTTTCATGCCGATGACATCAATTTGACGTCACGCTCCATTTAGGGTGATCCCAAATAGTTTTATTGATAATTATTAACCATTAGTCGTCAATCATTTTAATCATGTACAAATAACTTAAAAAGTAGTATATTTACTCGTGAAATAAATAATACCTACTTGATACGTGAAACATAAATAAAACTATTTGATTTGTTTTTATACATACATTTTATTAAATTATATTGTTAACACATTTCAATAATTCGGTAGTAAACAGAATTCCTCTTTAACGTAAAGCACGTATCAAGTAGGTAATATTTATTTCACGAATAAATATACTACTTTTGAAGTCATTTGTACGTGATTAAAATGATTGACGACTAATGATTAATATTTAACAATAAAACTATTTGGGATCACCCTAAATGGAGCCTGACTTGAAATTGATGTCAGCGGCATGAAAATTACGGGCCCTGGTGAAATTCAATTGTGTATGGTAATACTAAAGCCTAGGTATACCATAGGTACACCACTGTAAGAAATGCCGAAGTGGATTTTAGCTGCCTTTAAGCCTAATAGGTATGTCAGCAACATATTTAAAGCCCTACAAGGTACACATGCAAATCATGCTGACCGGTTTCAATCTCAAACTGAACCATCGCTTTTGAGTATTTTCTAATTATAAATACCTACAAGCAAATTCAATTTTCACAACTACATGGAAGAATTGGTTATCGATACACATACCTTAGAGGTATAGCAAAATAAATTGTCTGCTATTTCAAACACATAATAATATAGAAAAAAATCTAGGAGAGATTCAATAGCTTAAGAAAATACATTTTATTTAGGAAACATTGATTGCTTCTACATTTATACACTACACGGTAGTGCTAATTATTCTAATAAAAAAATCACTAACCACAACATTCACGTCAATGAAATCACATGCTACCAAGGAAAGCGGACGATTTATATAATAATAATTCTCCCTTGTCGCTATATAGACGACTTTTAGAGATCAATGAGTAATACGAGGTCGCTCACCGAGTTAACAAATAATTTAATTTGAACTATCACGAGTCTAAGTAACGTTATAATTTAAATGTTGGTGATGTTGCTAATAATATGCCTAGAGATTGAAATGTTTCATTACAAAATGGGATATTTTCTTTAAATATTATAAAATTATCCGGAAATGACTGAGTTTTTTTAATTTACCGAATATTTTTGCAACTTGCAAATCAATAGTTGTTGCGTAGAATGACCATATTGCAGACTTCTTCAGAATTCTTTATAAAAGACCTAAACGTGTGGCTCATATATTGATCCAATAAGTGAATAAATTTCCATGCCTTATAAGTATGAGTAAACTAAATCCATTTAAATTATAATGTTATCTCACACAAATATAACTTTATGAAGAGTATTCAAGAGTACTCAAGTTACGTGCAATAGCCAAAAACAAACGAATACTAATGCTGTTTTTGCAAAATATTAGCCGCCAATTTTTTAAGAGAAGTCAATGGCATGTCAGTCCTATAAACCGTGCTGTAACTCTAACTAGGTTACCAGCAGCTGCTTCATAATACCGAATTCGCGGCAACAATAATTTGCAATACTCAGTCGCATTAGCAATTGTTTATTCTACAGTAACAGCTGATTTTGTTCAGGTTATTAGTACTAAGTACTTAATATTGTATAATTATAATTAAGTACTGTTATCTCGGTGCGCTGCGGTATGCATGCAGGCGTGACAACCGATGCTATTGCTCGACGACCACGAGAGAGAAAGCATTACCCTTACAATCCATAACCACTATGGAAAATAGCGTGAACACAACGAAAGAAAAAATACGACAAGATAAAACAGTAGTGTCATGGCTAAGGCCGTCAAATGTTGCCAAGACATGAAATCTCGTAGGTATCTGAGATAGGGTCGTAATAAATACGTAGAAATAAAATATTATTTCTACTTGTAGACTATCATCTTGTCTTTGATCGCACACTCAAAACATTTCAGATACAAATAATCATTAGATGTTACTATAACTTACGAACCGTGGATTTAAGCTTATTCTTTCCTCTCTATATTTATTTTATAAATTAAAGTATGACATTAGAATGACAACATTGTACTTCGTTATTAATGTGCTATATAAAAGCGCGGTTAAACCGCTAAGATGACTCTTAGTTTTTTTGTGACCTTAGTACTTCAATAAACGAAACGTTTTATATTAATCGCAAAATGCAACCAAATTGACGGCCTTTCGCGCTTCAACAACAAAAATACCCAAAACGTAATCAGACAACATAAACAGAGTCCCCCGTATTCATAAACGTTTGTTAACTTACTAAGCCGCTAATAATCGTTTGTCCCTTTCGGTCTTAACAATGTGTCCATAAGAGCAAAAGGAAACAATTATTAGCGGCTTATTAAGTTAACAAACGTTTATGAATAAGGGGGAGTAACGGTAAAGCATCATCTCCGTGGTATCCTAGACGGGCGGATCGCACCTGCGATCGTTGGAGGGCGGCGGAGCGAGCGCGGCCGGGTCGAGCCGTGCGGGAAACGCGCGGTAGTAGGCCGCGCGGTGCGGCAAGCGCTCGCTCGGAGCGTGCACTTCGAGTTCCGCTCCCGCTCCCGCCCCCGCGCCCGCGCCCGCTGCCGCCCCTGCCCATACGCTGTAGCTGCGCGCCAGCGCTGCGTCGCCGGGCCGACGTCTGTAACAATACCCAGCCTTACTCCCCGAACCTATTACGCTGGACCTTAAGCTTAAGCGATTTTCGATACTTCTCCCGTTTTCCGTCAAAGTAACCATAGAGATGTCATTTATACCATAGATCAAGCAAACGTATCTACTTAGCATGTCAAATGAACTCGGTGAAATCCATCCGTTGTCCGTCTTTAATCGCAGCTTGCAGCTTTCGGGCGTCAAATTTTGTAAGTTGAAGTGAACAAAACCATTAATAATGCCTCCTTAAGTAATATTAATTGCAACAACACAAAAAAATATGAATACTCAAGGGCCTGAGACATATTTAAAATCATAGGCAAGTAACAACTTCAGTACAAAATCTGACACGCTCGGCCGCCATACAAATGAATGAACTTGTTTCTTCTATCCAAATCTAATTCTGTGGTAGTAACGGTTTTATATTATTAAACTTTTCTAATGAGCTTCACCAGTAAGTTAATTAAATAAAGTTTTATTTCTAGTTAAATGCTAAGTTATAATCGTATACCGGATAAAGTATGTCTTCAAGCTAACAAGAAATTCGTACTTGGCTGTTTTATATTATTAAACTTTTCTAATGAGCTTCACCAGTAAGTTAATTAAATAACGTTTTATTTCTAATTAAATGCTAAGTCATGATCGTATACCGGATAAAGTATGTCTTCAAGCTAACAAAAAATTCGTACTTGGCTGTTTGTATACATTTCATTTAAAATAAGCGTATATTAAGAAAATCTAGACATCATAAAACAACTATGAAAAAATTATACTAGCTTCTGATTCGACTTCGTGAATCTTCGACGAAAAATGATTTGTCATTCTCGTTATACAATGTATATTTTTAAAAATGTCCATCATTAAAAATGTGGAGAATTAGGAACTACCGAAAAATCAACTTAAGTATGAACGAAACTTCCTTTCATTAGATACTAACGTATCGTATCATTGAAATCCACTTTTACAATTCGAACATGTTCCTAAAGACAAGCCACACCGCACCTACACCAACGTCGCTTTATCATTGACAGAGGCAGAGTACCTAGCTCGTGCAAATATTAATATGTTAGTAAATGCATAGGGCGAGCGACCGATGCACAAAACATAAGTTAGAATGTTATGAACACTTCAAATGTGCATTTTATGTTAAATAAAATAGAACAGTCATCATAATTATGTAAGGAGACGAAGATTTCGTAGGTGTCAGTTTCGTTCAAAAATATTTAAGCCTGAAAGTAGAACCTTACTCCCTTGAGTTGTATTTGAGGCATTAGCAGAGATTGGACAAATGTGCGTCATTGTTCGCAATAATATGGACATGACTCCAAAGTTGATTGAATCATTATTTATTTAATCATTTTCAGAAAATTACCTTTTTGACATCGTTAACTATGAAAATCTTTGTGAATAGACCCCTCAAAGCTTCGAAATCAAATTTCAAGAAATTATTCGTTTAATTATTCATTCAATCAATTTTGGTGCCATGTCCATATTATTGCGAACAATGACGCACATTTGTCTGATCCCTGGTCATTAGAAAATAAAAAGACAACTATAAATTTAATAGATAAATATTGCGGGTGGCAGAATTTGAACTGGATCCAAAGTGTATTTCAACTTCTTCTGCAGGCTCTATTGAAACTTGTCGATATGATTTGTTCTGACAGCTATGCAATCTTCTTAGATGGAATTTAGTCGTGCACTCCCCGTGAATGTTGGTTGACCAAAGCTCATCACAAGTAAGAAAAGAAAAAACGTAAGGTAAGGGCCGCCGCTTCTTTTTCCCTGAAGTCCAGTCCGAATTTTGGTCCACCTGCAATCACGTTAACTAGCAAAACAACTCACCTAGTATTCATGACGCGATGATCGAACGCCTGTAGGTTGGCGTCGTACTCCCCCCAATTGGCCATAATCTTGTTGTCAATGAACGTAGCGAACATCTGCGTTTCCAGGAAACGCGAGAGAAACGGCCGGTGACGCTGCGGTTGGTCTGAGAGGAACGACGCTTTATCGAAGTTCACCATGGACTCGCGCGCTGATAACCACGTTTCGCGGTCCTGGCAAAGATATGATATACATTTACCCCCTTATTCATAAATCATAAAGGTCTCCTAACTTAGCTGCTAACCGGGCGGTGATATTTTTATGGCTGTTATCAGTTTAAGGACATGTCCTGTATCGTGTTTGGATTAGGAAAAAGGCGGAAGATTTTTTTTTCTCCCAAAAAAATGATTGATTTGCTATGGAGCGTCGGTTAATTCGAAAGACCTGGGGTTCGTTTCTCGAACGCTTGTAACTTGTAATACAAGTGTAAGTCTGTTTTAAGCACTATTAATTAGATAAGGCCTTCCGCTTGTATTGCAAGCTTTCGAGAAATAGGCCACTGTTGCTGAGTTAGTTAGTTACCCCCTTATTCATAAACGTTTGTTAACTTAAAAACCCGCTAATAATTGTTTGTCCCTTTTGCTCTTATGGTCACATTGTTAAGAACAAAACGGACAAACAATTATTAGCGGCTTGTTAAGTTAACAAACGTTTATGAATAAGGGGGTTAGACGTTCATGAATAAAATGTGAGCGTTTTAGTAAAAACCTCCATCTTTGTAGCTTACCATAAGGATGGAAACAGCTTGTATCTTTATACGAATTTAATATCTAACTTACGTCCGCGAATTAGATAAATTTTATGCAACCAAGTTTAAAATAAATTAATAACAAATTACAATATGGGTTTAGATAAATCATTTTGCAAAGACATTAAGGTGGGTGAATATTCGGCGTTTTTATTTCGTCATTGTCATCTCAGCAATCATTGTTACAAGAAGGGACCCTAAGAGTGTTATTTTAATGTAAACGTAATTCAGTATGTACCAATACCAAGTCTAGCGTAATCAATGTTATTGTTACTCATCCTTCCGTTTGGGTAATAATCGCGGGACGACAATGACAAATTCGAGCGGTTAAAACGCTCCTCAGAAAATCAACCAAGGTGCGTAGCCAAAATGCCATTCTACAATCGTATACTGTAAGTGATAAGTCACGTGACTAGTGATGTGCCGTTCCCGGGAATATTCCCCAGGCGGGAATAAACCCAGGAATATTCCCGGGAATATTCCCTCACATAGGGAACATTGAGGAATTTTGAAAGTGTGTAGATTTACAAATTGTATGATCGAAGATTACATTAAAGCGTTATGCATTGAAAATTTTACTGAGACATTAAGTGAGAGAGACTTAACTCGACTACGAAAGTAAATTCCCAATGTTCCTGGGTTTATTCCCAATGTTCCCTGGGTTTATTCCCATTGTTCCCGAAGTTTATTCCCAATGTTCCCGGGAATATTTCCATCGTTGCTAGTAAAATAAAAAAAGACAACTGTTTTTACTGTTTCTGCAGTGCTCATGCTGCTCATCGATGTACTCGAATTATCTGTGATATCAGTCACAGACGTCATAGTAGAGTCTCGGCTTGACTCTTTATATTCAGTGTGAAGTGAAGCAGCTGAAGAACAACTAGATTCACCATGTGCTGATGCCGATGATTTACTCAAGGCACTGATGGAATCATTTTTTTTTCGGTTTTTAAAAACACACTGAACATCACAAGGTGTTTTGGGGCATTTACCTAAATGACAGGCGAATTTTGTTGCATTTTTGAATAAATAGACAAAATTACAGTACTTGCAAAAATACGTCACTTTACTGTTCACTGTATGAGTGGCTAAATGTTCAAACACTTTACATTTAGGCCTCATGACTCAAGCACATCTAATCACGTATTAATAGCACTAGATACGGTAGAAGACTGGACGAAAGCACCACGCGCGGTTTAACGTTTTAGAGGAAGGGAGATAACCTATATATTGAAAGAAAGAGATAGAAATATAATATCCGCAAAACACAAAATGCATAGCCAAAAGAAGCCACGACTTTGTGATCCAAACAAATGCTCAATTTAAGATGTGTGTGCGACGTTAGTGGGTAGCGCGGCTGGGTCTGATGTGGCTCGTCTCAAAGCGGCAACTAGGCCCGAAGCGGGGGCGTGGCTTCAGGCTTTGCCTTCTCCTCAGCTGGGCACCCTGCTCGACAATGACTCTCTGAGAATAGCGGTTGCCTTGCGATTGGGGTGCAAAGTCTGTGAACGTCACCGATGCGTTTGTGGGGTTTTGGTTGAGGAGGACGGCCACCATGGATTGAGCTGCCAAAGGTGTGCGGGGCGCTTTTCGAGACATCACACCATCAATGATGCGGTTCGCCGAGCGCTGGTGTCGGCCAATGTCCCTAGCGTTTTAGAACCTCCAGGTTTGTCTCGCACGGACGGGAAAAGACCCGACGGGCTTACATTGGTTCCGTGGAAAAGGGGACGGTGCCTCTTGTGGGATGCCACGTGTGTTAGCACGTTTGCACCGTCCCACCTCAGCCTCACGCTTAGGGCGGCTGGGTCCGCCGCGGAGCATGCGGCTAAGCTAAGTACAGCGCCCTAGAACCAATGTACGATTTCGCGCCGATTGCGGTGGAGACTGCGGGACCCTGGGGCGCAGAGTCTAGGTCGTTTGTGAGGGAGCTTGGTCGACGGCTTAGGGAGAGGGGCTGTGATCCACGCTCCGGATCGTATCTGGTGCAGAGGATCTCGTTGGCTATACAGCGTGGAAACGCTGCTAGTGTGATGGGAACCTTTGCACCGGATACAATTTGGGGTGATCCTTTTTGAATGACTTGGATTTAACGTAAGGACATAATAACGAAGCCTGTTGCAGATTGTATCATTGTTTGTGTGATGACGATGCCTTTTGCTGATTTGTGCTTGTACCCACTTGACGAAGCCTATGATGCGAATGATATTTTGTTAATTTTAAATTGGTTATTGTTTTGTAATGTTTCTTTTTTTTTTTTGTAGTATAAATTAATAATGTCCAGTTTAATTAATAAAGAATATGAGATTTCCATTTAAGTACCTATGTAACGCATATATATTATGTATATCTAGTAAGTAAAAAAAACGAGTTTTTTTGTGACAGTAATTTTACCTCATAATTAACGAACTTAATTTATTTTTTGATTGCCTAATTTGTATTGCAATATTCCCCAGTTTAGGGAACATTCCCGGGAACAAGGGAATATTCCCGGGATTATTCCCAATGGGAATATTCCCATTCCCGGGAATATTCCCACGGCACATCACTACACGTGACAAATTATGTATGGAAATGGTCACGCGACTTTTCGTTCGAATCTGTCATTCTGTTACATTTATGAGTTATCGCTTATCGTATACGATTTCAGAATGGCATCTAGACTAGGCCTGCAGGGTGCTTATACTAATTGCCAATCGCTAGCGCTTAATTGTCAATCGTAAACGAAAGGCAGCTAACTGTCTTTGTCGCACTAATATGAAAGAGTGACTGAGAGGGAAAACTACGTTACGCTACTAGCCACTCACTTGCTTTTGTTACATGTCATCACTCTAATATTAAATAAATAAATAAATAAATATCTTGGGACATCTTACACAAATCGACCTAGTCCCACGTTAAGCTCAATTAAGGCTTGTGATATGGGTACCAGGCGACGATATATATAATAGATAGATACATATAGATACTTAAATACATAGACAGCCATGACAAACATTTGTGATAAATAAATACACAAAGAATGCCCTCGCCGGGATTCGAACCCGGAACCTCCAGCTTCGTAGGCAGGGTCACTACCAACTAGGCTACGGAGGCTGACAAAATTATTACAATAAACTATTACATAGACATAGAATCTATCGCAAAAATCAAAGCAAGTGAGTGGCTAAGCGTTAGCGATTGGCAACTTGGCTAAGCATCCCGGTCCACCAACTTGTCATAGGATTTGCTTACCTGATCAGGCATAATGATGAAGTTGTCATACGTAAGGAACATGGTCACGAATCTGTTGAGGAAGCACTCCCGTACGGCACTATTGAGGCGCGCGTCCTCATTGTATTGTTCTTCGTCGTTCAGCGGACCCCTTTTAAGCACTGGCATTACGCTGTCTGCGTCTACTTCGTCTATGTTCACGCCTGGAATAAAATAGAATGTTTAGATGGGGAAACATTGAACGTATGTGAAGCTCTTGGACTGTTCTAGCGCAGTCAACCATAGTATACATTACATCATCAGCCTATATCAGTCCACTGATGGATAACGACTTGTCCCTAGCCTAAGCGTATGGACGCATTAGGAGGTAAATGCCCATAATAGCCACGCTGGGCAAGCGGGTTGGCGAACTTAGCGAACGCAGTAGTGTGACCACCATGATTCATGATGCTGCTGCCCATCATCAATCTTCGATAAATAAATGGTCAGTGACGCTTAAATCCCTTAGCCGACTCTAACGTCACCCACGGGAAGAGTTGGGGTGGTGAATAATGTATTCTTACTGCCGTCACTACACGGAAATAGTATTAATTATGTAACTCAATAGCAGTACCACACTACACGATCAAGAAATTACCACGAGAGGCAGTTCATTCAGCTATATAGCCGCGCCAGGCGCAAAAGCACGAACGGCCGGATGCCTCGGGCAAGGTACGTTCGCACGAACCGTTCGTTCAATGTGGAGCCAACTATTGAATTACATAATGTATACTATGGTTGACTATGGGGCAGTCTAGTGTGTGGAGTCGGCTAATGAAAGGCAAACGACAGTGCGCGCGACAGGTTCCCTCTATGTGGCACTTTTTTTGTCCAAAACGCTCATGGGTGACACACATTTATCAGCATGCGTACGCATTTTGTCTAATGAAATTGTCCGTTTAGTATGAAACGTGTAAGCATGCGTACGCGTGCGGAAAGCTGGACGCGGTCCCATACTAAACTGACATTTTCTATATACAAAATGCGTACGCGTGCTGATAAATGTGTCTTCACCCTATGACATAACAGATTTTGCATAATCATAATAAGACAGAAACATTACTTGGCATAAAAAACAATATTTCGAATATTATTTTGCCAGATACTATCTTGGCATATTATTATTAAGATCGAGTGTTATTTCGCAGAAATTAGATTTCCATATTTTTGGCACATATCCAATTCAAACTTACTTCGCATTACCTACACTACGAGTCGGCGAGCCGGGCGGGGACGCGTTCAGCGGTCTACTGTCCCGCTCCGACACGTGGCCGACTAGTGCACGCGACAGAGACACTCACCCGTCCGCTTCACGATGTCGACGATACGTTGCAGCGCGTCGAGGCGGCGAGCCGGGCGGGGACGCGTTCAGCGGTCTACTGTCCCGCTCCGACACGTGGCCGACTAGTGCACGCGACAGAGACACTCACCCGTCCGCTTCACGATGTCGACGATACGTTGCAGCGCGTCGAGGCGGCGAGCCGGGCGGGGACGCGTTCAGCGGTCTACTGTCCCGCTCCGACACGTGGCCGACTAGTGCACGCGACAGAGACACTCATCCGTCCGCTTCACGATGTCGACGATACGTTGCAGCGCGTCGAGGCGTTCAGCGGTCTACTGTCCCGCTCCGACACGTGGCCGACTAGTGCACGCGACAGAGACACTCACCCGTCCGCTTCACGATGTCGACGATACGTTGCAGCGCGTCGAGGCGGCGAGCCGGGCGGGGACGCGTTCAGCGGTCTACTGTCCCGCTCCGACACGTGGCCGACTAGTGCACGCGACAGAGACACTCACCCGTCCGCTTCACGATGTCGACGATACGTTGCAGCGCGTCGAGGCGGCGAGCCGGGCGGGGACGCGTTCAGCGGTCTACTGTCCCGCTCCGACACGTGGCCGACTAGTGCACGCGACAGAGACACTCACCCGTCCGCTTCACGATGTCGACGATACGTTGCAGCGCGTCGAGGCGGCGAGCCGGGCGGGGACGCGTTCAGCGGTCTACTGTCCCGCTCCGACACGTGGCCGACTAGTGCACGCGACAGAGACACTCACCCGTCCGCTTCACGATGTCGACGATACGTTGCAGCGCGTCGAGGCGTTCAGCGGTCTACTGTCCCGCTCCGACACGTGGCCGACTAGTGCACGCGACAGAGACACTCACCCGTCCGCTTCACGATGTCGACGATACGTTGCAGCGCGTCGAGGCGGCGAGCCGGGCGGGGACGCGTTCAGCGGTCTACTGTCCCGCTCCGACACGTGGCCGACTAGTGCACGCGACAGAGACACTCACCCGTCCGCTTCACGATGTCGACGATACGTTGCAGCGCGTCGAGGCGGCGAGCCGGGCGGGGACGCGTTCAGCGGTCTACTGTCCCGCTCCGACACGTGGCCGACTAGTGCACGCGACAGAGACACTCACCCGTCCGCTTCACGATGTCGACGATACGTTGCAGCGCGTCGAGGCGGCGAGCCGGGCGGGGACGCGTTCAGCGGTCTACTGTCCCGCTCCGACACGTGGCCGACTAGTGCACGCGACAGAGACTAGACATGTGTAAGTAATGCTCGTAATATCACAAATGACATATCACTCGAATGTGTAATGAAACATTACTTATCACTCCGACGAAACAGGCATTACTCCCAAACATCACTCGAAATATCAGTACCCGAGCGCACAGGACCACTACGACCAGCCAGCCAATGCACGTCCGTAATACTTACGCCATTTCAAGTCTATACCTAGTGCGCGTAATGTGTAATGCCATTGTGATAGTGTGATGTTTGCCATGCTACCATTGCTTCGCTATCCCGCTCGCACTCAAACTCGGTAATCACTCGCTCTCGCTCGGCAGCTCGGCTCGACTTCGGCTATCTTCGGATCGATATCGTAATGTGGGTGATAGCTGTGATGCCTGTGATGTTACTATCTCGCGCGCGCCCGCGCTGCTGCGTATTGCCATCGACTATGTTCGGGTGATGTTTCGAGTGATGTGATATCTCAGTGAGATATTACACTTTAGGAAAAGTGATGTGATAGAGCATTACTTTTTGAAGCACTGTTTCGCGCATGTCTAACAGAGACACTCACCCGTCCGCTTCACGATGTCGACGATACGTTGCAGCGCGTCGAGGCGGCGAGCCGGGCGGGGACGCGTTCAGCGGTCTACTGTCCCGCTCCGACACGTGGCCGACTAGTGCACGCGACAGAGACACTCACCCGTCCGCTTCACGATGTCGACGATACGTTGCAGCGCGTCGAGGCGGCGAGCCGGGCGGGGACGCGTTCAGCGGTCTACTGTCCCGCTCCGACACGTGGCCGACTAGTGCACGCGACAGAGCTAGACATGTGTAAGTAATGCTCGTAATATCACAAATGACATATCACTCGAATGTGTAATGAAACATTACTTATCACTCCGACGAAACAGGCATTACTCCCAAACATCACTCGAAATATCAGTACCCGAGCGCACAGGACCACTACGACCAGCCAGCCAATGCACGTCCGTAATACTTACGCCATTTCAAGTCTATACCTAGTGCGCGTAATGTGTAATGCCATTGTGATAGTGTGATGTTTGCCATGCTACCATTGCTTCGCTATCCCGCTCGCACTCAAACTCGGTAATCACTCGCTCTCGCTCGGCAGCTCGGCTCGACTTCGGCTATCTTCGGATCGATATCGTAATGTGGGTGATAGCTGTGATGCCTGTGATGTTACTATCTCGCGCGCGCCCGCGCTGCTGCGTATTGCCATCGACTATGTTCGGGTGATGTTTCGAGTGATGTGATATCTCAGTGAGATATTACATTTTAGGAAAAGTGATGTGATAGAGCATTACTTTTTGACGCACTGTTTCGCGCATGTCTAACAGAGACACTCACCCGTTCGCTTCACGATGTCGACGATACGTTGCAGCGCGTCGAGGCGGCGCGGCGCGCGGCGAGTCGGCGATCCGGGCGGGGACGCGTTCAGCGGTCTACTGTCCCGCTCCGACACGTGGCCGACTAGTGCACGCGACAGAGACACTCACCCGTCCGCTTCACGATGTCGACGATACGTTGCAGCGCGTCGAGGCGGCGAGCCGGGCGGGGACGCGTTCAGCGGTCTACTGTCCCGCTCCGACACGTGGCCGACTAGTGCACGCGACAGAGACACTCACCCGTCCGCTTCACGATGTCGACGATACGTTGCAGCGCGTCGAGGCGGCGAGCCGGGCGGGGACGCGTTCAGCGGTCTACTGTCCCGCTCCGACACGTGGCCGACTAGTGCACGCGACAGAGACACTCACCCGTCCGCTTCACGATGTCGACGATACGTTGCAGCGCGTCGAGGCGGCGAGCCGGGCGGGGACGCGTTCAGCGGTCTACTGTCCCGCTCCGACACGTGGCCGACTAGTGCACGCGACAGAGACACTCACCGGTCCGCTTCACGATGTCGACGATACGTTGCAGCGCGTCGAGGCGGCGAGCCGGGCGGGGACGCGTTCAGCGGTCTACTGTCCCGCTCCGACACGTGGCCGACTAGTGCACGCGACAGAGACACTCACCCGTCCGCTTCACGATGTCGACGATACGTTGCAGCGCGTCGAGGCGTTCAGCGGTCTACTGTCCCGCTCCGACACGTGGCCGACTAGTGCACGCGACAGAGACACTCACCCGTCCGCTTCACGATGTCGACGATACGTTGCAGCGCGTCGAGGCGTTCAGCGGTCTACTGTCCCGCTCCGACACGTGGCTGACTAGTGCACGCGACAGAGACACTCACCCGTCCGCTTCACGATGTCGACGATACGTTGCAGCGCGTCGCGTTCAGCGGTCTACTGTCCCGCTCCGACACGTGGCTGACTAGTGCACGCGACAGAGACACTCACCCGTCCGCTTCACGATGTCGACGATACGTTGCAGCGCGTCGAGGCGGCGAGCCGGGCGGGGACGCGTTCAGCGGTCTACTGTCCCGCTCCGACACGTGGCCGACTAGTGCACGCGACAGAGACACTCACCCGTCCGCTTCACGATGTCGACGATACGTTGCAGCGCGTCGAGGCGGCGAGCCGGGCGGGGACGCGTTCAGCGGTCTACTGTCCCGCTCCGACACGTGGCCGACTAGTGCACGCGACAGAGACACTCACCCGTCCGCTTCACGATGTCGACGATACGTTGCAGCGCGTCGAGGCGGCGAGCCGGGCGGGGACGCGTTCAGCGGTCTACTGTCCCGCTCCGACACGTGGCCGACTAGTGCACGCGACAGAGACACTCACCCGTCCGCTTCACGATGTCGACGATACGTTGCAGCGCGTCGAGGCGGCGAGCCGGGCGGGGACGCGTTCAGCGGTCTACTGTCCCGCTCCGACACGTGGCCGACTAGTGCACGCGACAGAGACACTCACCCGTCCGCTTCACGATGTCGACGATACGTTGCAGCGCGTCGAGGCGGCGAGCCGGGCGGGGACGCGTTCAGCGGTCTACTGTCCCGCTCCGACACGTGGCCGACTAGTGCACGCGACAGAGACACTCACCCGTCCGCTTCACGATGTCGACGATACGTTGCAGCGCGTCGAGGCGGCGCGGCGCGCGGCGAGTCGGCGAGCCGGGCGGGGACGCGTTAAGCGGTCTACTCTCGTCCCACTCTAACACGTCGTTGAATGAATGCTTGCGACGGAGACCGCCTACAATAAAAGACAAATATTTTAGGTGTCATTATTAAATGAGGGTTTTCTCTAAAACGTATGCCACTAGTTTGCGCCACTTAGCCGTAAGGTCCCGCTAAGAAAAACAATTATCTAGATAGTAAAATAAAATAATAAAAATAAAATAATTTTCATCACACTTGCTGTCTAAACGCGCCATTGCTTGCGCGGGCAGCGGGAGTAATAGAAAAGTGAAATTCCCTAGAGAGTAATAGAAATGTCAGTACATCATTCAAAAATATTTTGTGTTAAAACTTATTTTTTGGTTGGCAAGTGGGATGAAAAACATTGTATGCATCACGGTCGGTAAGCGGAATACTAACTCGAGTCGTAAAAGCCCTCCGCCTAACGGCGTCGGGCTTCTAACACTCTCGTTAGTAATTCCGTACTTCCCTTGATACACAATGTACTATTATTCATGTACCATACAAAGCAGTTGTTACAGATCATATTAATATAAAAGAGCTTCACTTAGTTTTTCTTCAGAGATAAATTTCCAAAGAAAAACTAATATAAAACATTTAAACACGAAATTATAGGCGCTCTGAGAATTTAGACAAGTTTCTGGACCTGACGCCTCAGTGCTGCCGCCCTGATGAACATCATTTCAGAAAACCTGTTCATAAACCCTAGTACAACAGGATGCTTAGCCAAGTTGCCAATCGCTAGCGTTTAATCGTCAATCGCAGCTAACTGTCTTTGTCGCTCTAATTTGAAAGAGTGACAGAGAGGGAAAACTACGATACGCTACCAAGCGCTAGCGATTGGCAACTTGGCTAAGCATCCAGGCCTAGCCAAGGTGCCATTTTGCAATCGTATATGATAAGCGATAAGGCCTGAATGTATGAGAATGACAGACCCGAACGAACAGTCACGTGACCATTTCCACGCATAATTATGGTCGCGTCACTTATCGCTTATCGTATACAATTGCAGTAGTATCTTGCCTATGTCAGTAGGTCAGGTAAAACAGGTAATGTGCTTACCTGATGGTAGAGTACAACTGCTACTCATATCATTCATGTGTTTGTATGATGTTCCGTTTATTGGCACGCCGAGTTTAGTGGGTTCCGTTTCTGGCCTTTGAATCTATAAAACGGGAAATATTATTCATTAAACATTTTGGGTATTTTAAAGTTGTCTTGTTACTGTTACACTGTTAATCTGTGACAAAAGTAGGTAGGTATACCAGTTGGGTAGAAGAAATTATTTCACACGTTATAATAACTCCGTCTTTATAACCTCGCCCAAAATTAATGGTTTGTGAAAGTTTATGCAAAAAAATTACAATGAAGTTAATTTTACGATTGTATTATATGGGTCAATCACTTTTTTTATGTCACTCGTTGCCATGGTTACGTTCTCCTGGGTCACCCTTAAATTCACAGTTAAATGGCATTAAAATTGATAAAACTTTGAATTTTTTTATAGTTATGGGGCCCTTCCAAGGTGGGTCACCCACTAATCATGATAGTAGAGCTTGCAGGATACTTTTTCCTAGCAAACTATCACACTGTTGTCCCCTGGGTGATGTGACAGAATAACAACATAAAAAAAGTGATTGACCCATATACATACTAATTCAACTATGGTGAAAAAATTCCATCCATTATATCTAAACCAGCCATTTTTCTTTTTAACTAGATGACTAAAGAAACGTCTATGGTGAATCTAATGTTCCTTAATTGGCTTAATTGAAGTTAATTATTTCTTAGGGCCGAAGCGACGTTAATTAAGGTACTTATTAAGACGACCCAAATTACTCAACAAATTTTAATTTAGAAAGATGCAAGAAAATATGAACGTAGCGAATTACGTTCAACTGATGTTTATATTGACAAGTATTACGATGGGTTTCTGCTTTGAGAGATTACTTTAAATTCAACTTTGTTGGTATTTTAAGCTGATTAAGTTTGGAGAGCTATGGAGCGTAGCATGCTAGGAGTCAAACGGATCGACCGAATCAGAAACACCACGCTGCGCTCCAAAACCCGAATTGCTGATGTTGGAGTCAAGACCGCTAAGTTGAGATGGGACTGGGCTGGCCATGTCTGCCGCATGCACCCAGATAGGTGGGCTAAAATAGCCACGGAATGGGTGCCACAAGACAGGCGAGCAGCTGGCAGACCCAGGAGGAGGTGGAGGGACGACCTGGACGCTTATCTCAACGGCTGGCCACAGATTGCTCAAAACCGGGACGATTGGAGACTTAGGAGGCCTTTGCCCAGCAGTGGAACACTATATAGGCTTTAATAATAAAAAAGTGCAAGTTGGATTAGCGCTCCGAGAGTCTTGTACCAGTTTATACTAATTATTCGTTGTTATTGCTTTAACCCTTCATCTGGCAAACCCTCTGCCGTTGGCATTACCATTTGAATTTTATTTAACTGACAGAAAGGTGTAATTTTAACAACTCCAATATATTGAATACCCGTTGAAAGTTATAATAGGGTTCTGTAATGTTAATTCATAGGGATATTGGTACAGTTGGCTTCTGATATATCGAAGCGGCCAGGGTGCTCACAAATATCTCAGCATGCATCAGGTGCATTCCACGAGAATGTCGGATACGTGACGCCGTTCTTCGCGTACAAATAAGAAAGTTACGGACACAATTTTTGATGTATCTTAATTTTATAACTGAGTGCAGTGGCGTAACAATAGGGTGGCAGGGCTGGCAAAATGCCACGGGCCCCCGACTCAAGAGGCCGTGAATTTAAATTTAAAATTAAACTGAGTACAGTGTGACGATTTTTACTGATAGGGCCCCATCAAAATAATTTGTCACAGGCCCCAGGTGGTATAGTTACGCCACTGACTGAGAGTTTGTATAGTGAATTCTCGCACTTTCCATATATTTCTAAGGTATAGATAGCTCCACGAGAGATGAGGCCACGTCATGTAAACACAAGGGGAATTTGAATTTAGTGTTCTTTTTTCGTACTGACAGCAAACCCAATTGCTACTGTAATATTGACCAAAAAGTTTCTTCAAGGGATTTGCTTCAATATTTTGAAGTAAGTCATTCATTCATTCACTACATTTTTTGCAATTAGTACTTCATTTGGATATGTGTGTAATCATCAGAGATCGGACAAATGTGCGTCATTGCTCGCAATAATATGGACATGACTCCAAAGTTAATCATTTTCAGAAAATTACCTATTTGACACCAGTAACTATGAAAACCTTTGTAAATAGTCACCTCAAAGCTTCGAAATCAAATTTCAATAAATTATTCATTTAATAAAATTTTGAGTCATATCTATATTATTGCGAACAATGACGCACATTTGTCCGATCTCTGGTAATCATTCACCTCAACTCTGGTGAAATTACCTATATGATATGACATAGCCGTCACGTTCCCGATAAAGCAGACTTTTTTGTTTAATGCACCGTGAAAAGTTACACATACTCGTAAATATTGAAACAATTAGAAACTCACCTGATGTTTATCCAAGACATGATTCAGTTCTTCTATAAAAGGCGTCCGATGCGGGAAGATAGGCAACTCTTCTGGTAGCTGGATGTCGGGTTTGTCTATATCGACGAGACATAAGGCCGCCTCTGAGCCGAGGGCGATGTTGCGAGCGCCGTTGTTTATTGCTGCACTGTCCGCGTGAAGGCCTGTGGAGTCCCGTGTTATGTTAGGGGGTGATATTCTTCGTTCAGATCAGTTATCTTAGGCCAGCTTTACACCTGTAAGTTCTTACGTAAGTTATAGGGACGGAGCTATACCAAGGAACGAGAGGTGAATATCACTGTCTCATTTCTTAGTATAGCTCCGTCGCTATAACTTATAACGGTTTAACAAAGGCTCAAAGTCACCCAAAGGGCAATGGAGAGGGCTATGCTAGGAGTCTCTCTGCGTGATCGGATTAAAAATGAGACCATCCGCAGCAGAACCAAAGTAACCGAAATAGCTCTCCGAATCGCTAAACTGAAGTAGCAGTGGGCGGGGCACATTGCGCGTAGAACCGTTGGGGCGGGAAGGTTCTTGAGTGGCGGCCACGTACCGGAAAGCGTAGCGTGGGTAGGCCCCCCACAAGGTGGACTGATGACCTGGTGAAGGTCGCAGGAGTCCGCTGGATGCGGGTGGCGCAGGACCGGTCATCGCGGCAATCTTTGGGGGAGGCCTATGTTCAGCAGTTGGCGTCTTTCGGCTGATATGATGATGATAAACAAAAGCCATAATCTCGAAAGAAAAATGCATAATTTATCTAACACAACACAACCGTCCCAAATGTACCAAACTCCATTTCGCAATGCAATTTCTCATTGTCAAACAAACAACAAATAATTGAGCAACCCATTGTACTAACCCATGACGAAGGGCACCGGCGCGTCGAGGAAGTGGTACAGCGGCGCTGGTAGAATTGGCACGTACACGTGCGCCCAGGTGAAGGGCAGAAGGAGAGACACCATGCATTCCGCTACTAACATTAGCTTGCTGTAATCTGGAAAAATAGTTTGTGCATCAAGGGAGGTACAGATGTAGTGAGAAATGACTTGCCTTCGGAAACGTTCGTCAACGTTATGCTGTTTCAGTCTATCTCACTGAGACTGACAGTAGTAGCTGTCATGCTACTTCAGTCAGACTCGGTGACACTGCCTGAAACAGCATGTGTTTACGAACGTTTCCGAAGGCAAGTAATTTCTCACTACACCTGTAAGTACGGAATTACTAACGAGTGTTAGAAGCCCGACGCCGTAGGCTTATGACTCGAGTTAGTATTCCGCTTACCGACCGTGATGCATGCATAAAATGTTTTTCATCACACTTGCCGACAAAAAATAAGTTTTAAGACAATATTATTAAATGACGTACTGACATTTCTATTACTCCCTACTCTCCCTAGGGAATTTCACTTTTCTATTACTCCCGCTACGCATGCAAGCTATGGCGCGCTTAGACAGCAAGTGTGATGAAAAACACATTACATTTTTGTTACTAGCTTTTGTCATCAAGTGTATTTTCTTTAGGCTGCGTTTTACCAAACTTTTATTCAAAGAATAAGGGTGCGGCTCCACTGACGCGGAGAGGAGCGGAGATATGCAAAATTTACCAATTACAATCTTCAAATTCAAAATTCGAAACACTGTCATGCGGTCTCATTGGCCAATTTTGCACAACTGCGTTCCTCTCCGCCTCAGTGGAGCCGCACCCTAACGCTTACTCTCAGATAAGTGTCAAATTACTATGGAGTCTTGACATTACTACCCGAGAGTAAGCGTTATTCTTCTAATAATGGTCAAATTGACCCTTACAAAGTTTAATCTACTGCTGGAATAACATCAGCACGCTTAGCACATGATTGGTGCGACAGTATGTCGCGGCGAGACCGATTTTCCGTCTTTTACTAACTATATTAATACAAGGGGGACGAATACTCTATCTCGCCGAGACGTATTGTCGCATCAATCATGTGCTAGGCCTACTGTATTAACATTGCCGTGTGTAGCCGTCGTGTAGTTGTGTCCTTTGGCCTAGGACAAATTGCTGTCCCAATAGGACAAGGTTCTATGTTGCACTTTTATCAGATTGAAATTTGAACATTGTCACATTGACGCCCAGCAGAGATTTAATCACACCGAAAATGTGACATAACACGGTAATATTGGTGCTTATATTCATAAAGGACCAATACCAGCAAATTATTAGTTTTACTTTTTCTGTTGGTTTGACATTTGGAAGGGACAAAAAAATATATTACTAGGTTTTCTAATAAGAGGTGGCCACAATCGTATAAACTATTTACGTAAGTGGTAGAAACATCTAAGAAATGTAATGTGAACCTCTCACATTTCAGCTAATAGAACCATCAAAGACTTTTGTTACTTGAATTATACTTATTTTTTAAAATAAATAAAAAAACAACTATGTAGCATGCTCACCACTGGATCTCAGAAGAACCTGGTGTTCCAGCAACACGCATGTGAACAGCTGAACAACACATTCAACTCCTAATGTGGAGAACATTACTCGTAGTGGATAATCAAGCAATGGCAACTCTTCAGGTAAATTTGGCATTCGTATCACCTGAAAACAATTGAACATAGTGAAATTGGGTTTGTGAAAAAGATATGTTGCTAGGGTCAAAGTACAGAGTATATCAAAAACAGACAGTGTTTTTTATTTATTTTATTTATTTGGGGCATCAACAGCAGTACATAAGAGTATAGTCGGTATTGTATGCTAACCCTTTATACTTCCTAATAATAGAGAACGCGTCCTTAACAGATCACTACTTTTTGTTACGATCTTTATACCTACATAGTGAAAGTGATGAGCATAAAACAGTAGACTTCTCAGTAACTGCATTTTGAAAATGTTCTTCCCAACTTACTATTTACTTTTATGTTTCCTGTCTATGATACTAATTTAAAGTTCCTCGAATACTACTTACAACTGGTACTGGTTCTAAGTGAGGTTCCGCTGGGGGTACATACAGGCGCAAGGCCTGCCCGGGCAAGGGCACTGGCACTTCATAGAGCAAATTGTAAACATAGGACTCAGGGCTAAGCCCTGGTCCAGGCTGTCTGGGCAATGATCTGAAATAATAATAAATATTTAAAACAAACATGCCCTATCTGTGGGGGTGGGTTGACCAGCTAATTCTGCTGTTTATGATGGCTTGCAAGGCCGTCTTTAACTATGGGGGGGCCCCTGGGCACCCAATGATTTTGGGGCCCCTTTCGAAAGGAAAGTAAACGTGAGAATAAATGTGAGGAAAGTTGTCGATCTTTCCGGGGCCCCCCTGAAGATGGAGGCCCTGGGCACGTGCCCCTTGTGCCCTTATGGTAAAGACGGCATTGATGGCTTGGCACAAATATTAACAAAAAAGTATATTAAAAAATATGGCTTAATATGTGCAAATTAAAGTAAGATGCAGCTAATCCTATCAATAAAATGAAATTTAAATAATTGAAACAGTTAATATCTGGATTGTTCATTAATTTTAGTTCTATTTCCTATACTTACTCCATCAACATTGATTAAAATCTCATGGCAATTTTTTAAAACATAAAACATTAAGGTTTCCTTACCTATATAAATTCTCTAAAAATAACTGGGCTACCCTCACATATGGGTATTGGCAAATAAGAGCTATACTTTTTGCTACATAAAGTTTATCTTTGGTTACATCGTAATAGGTGAGAGCAGCACCAGAGTGTGGAGCGAGCTTGAAGGACCTGGGCAAGGACCGAGAACTCTCTTTTCCTGTGCTTTTTCTGTGCCCTGGTGGTGTCTGTCCACTAGATAACTCAGTAATGTACATGGCCTGTAAATAATGCAACACTTAACGAAAAAAAAAATATAATTGAAATACAGGAATGTTTGTTTTACAGGAAAACAAAATCTTTCTTTATAAAACTTTGCCAATGACATTGATCTGATGCATTCACTTGTGCAGATTTTTTAAGACTCATTAAGTAGAGGCAAGAACTGAATTTCTGTACATTTCCAATAACAGGTTTTTGTCAAGAAAATTAGATATATTTTATTTTCCATACATACAGTTATTATATACACATTGTTTTATAAAATTAACAAAAGCCGATATACCAGGCAACTTCTATTAATGTCCCAAGTAACCTGTCCAATTTAAGGGAAATCAATAAAAACATGGTGTATATATCATAGGATGATTTGATACTTCAAATCTTCGCGAAAATCCTAGGGGTTTTGCGAAAACGCGGATAATAGGTTAGGTTAGGTTAGTTTGCAAAACCCCTAGGATTTTCGCAAAGATTCAAAGTATCAAATAATCCTAAGACATATACATATATTTATAAATAAATATCTTGGGACATCTTACACAAATCAACCTAGTCCCACGGTAAGCTCAATTAAGGCTTGTGTTGTGGGTACCAGGCGACGATATATATAATAGATAGATACGTATAGATACTTAGATACATACACAGCCGTGATGACCAAGGAACAAACATTTGTGATAAATAAATATACAAAGAATGCCCTCGCCGGGATTCGAACCCGGAACCTCCAGCTTCGTAGGCAGGGTCACTACCAACTGGGCTACAGAGGCTGACATATATATTTATATATTTTGACATTGACAGCCAGTTGATATATGTAGTAAAACTGGAGAATTTTTGGCATTTATACTAGAAAAATATTTTATGGCTATAAATATTTAACATTTGAAGGCTATAAAATAGTGTAACTTTCATTTGAGACTTTCATGTTAATTTAATTCCCAAGATGTTAAAGCACTTACCTGCAAAGTATGCATAGCACTGCAGATGTTTCTGTTCCTAACTTCCTCATAGAATATAAGACTGAAGCCATAATAACGAGAGGCATTTTCTCTTGTCACAACAAAACTATGGAACTTTGCTTCTAATGAATGTTTCTGTGTCCTAAATTGGAGACCAGCAGGCAAGCAGAGCTGCAAAAATAATATTGCATCTTAAAATATGACAGCTCATACAAGCAAGTATTTTCATGATTGTAAAATATGATATTGTTTGCTCACCATACAAACAGCATGTTCATCAAATGGATTGCTTTGAACATTGTCAGGATAGTGAGCTAACACTTTTCCCTTATACGAGCGGTCCAAAGGAGATACATGTAAGTTGTCACCTAAAACAAAGACATCATCTGTTACGACTAACAATAAAACTGCATTCATAACATATGGTTACATACTACTAACCACAAAGTCTGTCAGGTTCTAAGCCAGAATCAAAATCTAGCCCGCATATTGCAAAATAATCTGCAAAACGACATCCAACTGATAAATCAGAGACAGACATATTCATATCGACCCGTTATTTACTATACGAGACACTTTCTCTTCTAGTGATTAATAAGATGGTATTATCCAGCATCTTATTAATGTCTGGTAGACAATGGTTGTAAACTAATATTCTCAGATTTGCACATTTTTATCCACCACTGATTTTAACACAACAAAACACAATACATGTTCACTACAAAGTTATATTTACGCGACGACTCGAAACGTAAATGATTTTTTTATACGTCAATACGTCATTTTGAGTTAGGGATGCGCTATGGTTGAGCGAATGAACTGAACGTAGTGAATGAAGTGATATTAATGATAAATGGTAGGTCACACTAAGCAATTCTATTTTTCACCGCGAATATATATGCCATATGTACGACATAATGAGGGTTTTCGATAATTTTTCTGCCACCAGGGCGGCGCTTCGTACGCACCTGGTCTCGACAACTGTCAAATTCATACTATTCATAGGCACCTGGGCCTAAAATATTGAAATTCTATTTTATTTGGAAGAGAATTGATTTTGTAATGGATTACGACTATTACACGGTCATCGAACTGAAGACTGAGCTATAAAACAGGCGCGCAAAGTCACTGGTATTAAAAATAGTTACTTTAACTTTGTTAATTTCATGAGATTTGACTTGGAACTATTTTATTTATTTATTTTAGGTAACAATATGCCTAAAGTAATGGTTTTCAGAATAAATAAACCTATAAATATGTTGAAAATTAAATGCGCGTATTTATTTTGACAGTTCGTTAAGCGGTCGGCTCAGTGCTGCCATCTCACCTCCCCATAGCGGCAGAAAAAGTATCAAAAACCCTCATTGTTCCTATCATTCTAATTGAGGTTAATTTGAAGAGGCAGGTGTAAATAATTGATTTGAATTATACTTCGAGTAAAAAAGAGAAGTAAAGAGCAAAAAAGTAAACTTTCACGTTCTCCTAAGTACGTTAGAAGGGTTGTTGAATGGAAGTGAACGAGTACTATAACAACTTGAATGAAGTAAATATAAGTGTCAGTGTCAGTATCACTATCTGTATCAGTCTTGACAGTTTGTCACCGTCAGCTTGGTTTGATTCTTTTCATTTCATAGGAGGGGCGTGTGTTTCGGTCTCGTACGGTACGGGTTGGTTGGTGTTATGTTAACGAACGGACCAAGGTGAGTTATCGAAAAAACCCAAGGATTTCCATCCTGTAATGCTAAAATTAGTTCAACAACATGTTTATAACCATTGCTTTCTTGAGTAAACCTGCTTGGCTTACGTACGTAAAGAGGGATTTTCCTAATGTATTCATAAATTAATCCACAAATTTATATTTATTTCAGAATGTTACGAGGAAGAGTGAAACACTTCCTGCACTGTATTTTTTATTTATCCTTTATTTTCCTGTTTCTCGTATTTGCTGGTGCCATTAATCTAAACGAAGAAAAAAATGCTATTCCGGACCCCTGGGAGACGTACTGAATTTACGGAGCAAGTATCCTTTATATCCTGAGGTTATTTACCTTGCTGACGATACCTCAGGTGCTGTGCAATTTTGCCGGATTAATATTTTTCAACACTTTTCCTGGAAAGGTTAAATTAAAAGGCTCTCCTTTATTGGCACCATTCATCTGTGTCAGAGTGGTGACTAGAGGTGACTTTCCGAAGCTGGTGAAAACTAATGTTTCAAGAAATATGAACACATGTATTGATGTTGGAATGGAGAACTTTATGATAGAAGTTGTCACAGATAAAGCTCTGAACTTGCCAAAGCATAGAAGAGTAAGGGAAGTGGTAGTACCATCTGAATACCAGACAAAAAGTGGTGCCCTGTTTAAATCCAGAGCACTTCAGTATTGTTTAGAAGACAATGTCAACATACTAGCTGAGACTGATTGGATTGTGCATTTAGATGAAGAGACTCTATTGACTGAAAACTCTGTTCGTGGTATACTGAATTTTGTGCAAGATGGTCAGCACCAATTTGGACAAGGCCTAATAACATATGCCAATGAGCAAGTGGTGAACTGGTTGACGACTCTAGCAGACAGCTTCCGTGTGGCAGATGACATGGGCAAGCTCAGGTTTCAGTTTTATTGGTTCCACAAACCTCTGTTCAGTTGGAAAGGCTCTTATGTAGTTACACAGGTATGTGTCATTTTGTAGTACATTAGCACTGAATGCACTATCAGAATAGTTAGAATCAGAAGTTGAGTCATAAAACTCATACATTTGCTGTACAACTTCCTTATCTCGTCTTTGTCTAGTGTAGACAGCGGTTGCTCACTATAATCTACTTAAACATAACTAATTGTATGAAGCAATATGCTACATTCATTTTAATGTGTACTCTCATTGGCTGGCACAAATTGGTTTAGTTTTGTAATAATTTTAGTTTACTTAACTACTAGTTGTTACTATAACTATCAACTTCTCAGCTACTTTTCTAATGTTTATTCTCAGTTTCATGCCCATAGGCTTGCTAATGTTAAAAATTTGTGCACAAACAAGAAAAACCAGTAGTTGCATTTATTAATTCCCTGGAAAAAAAAGAAAAGCATATTCAAGTATTTCCTGGTTCTTGATTCTTACAATATATATTATTTTCCAGATGGGAGCAGAGAAAAAAGTGTCATTTGATAATGGTCTGGATGGGTCTGTAGCTGAGGACTGCTTTTTTGCAATGAAGGCATACATGGAAGGCTACACATTTAATTTCATTGAAGGCGAAATGTGGGAAAAGTCTCCATTTACATTATGGGACTTCATGCAACAGAGAAAAAGATGGATTCAAGGTATCCTGTTAGTAGTTCATACGAAGCAAATACCAGTAATTAATAAGATCTTTCTAGCCATATCATGTTATTCTTGGGTTACACTGCCATTGTCAACTAGTAATGTGTTTTTAGCTGCTCTATGTCCAATACATGGCCCACAATTCTTGGATTTAATATGTGGGTTTATTGGTGCTGTAAATATTTACATGTACATTTTCGGTGTCATTAAATCCTTTCCTTTACATAGATATGGGCCTATCAAATGCATTATATTTATTGTGGGTGCTCTGGCAACAATACCACTGAATATTGTTATAGAAAACATTGCTGTTATTTGGGGTGTTTTAGGGAAAAAACACAAATTTTATATAGTGAACAAAGAGGTTAAGGTCCCTGTGACTGTTTGATTCTGTAATGATTTCATATCACAATGTTAGATTTTGTTACTGAGGTAAGTGCACAAAATACTTAAGTGAATTCACTTTGCACTTAAACTCAAGTGTGATGTGATGATGAATGCATGTTGAACAATTGGAAAATGGTATGTTAATTGATAAATGGTTTTTATATAATTAAGCCAGCGACTGAAATTTATTTACTCTCAGGCTAACATTATAGGCAATCAATAACAGTTGTGTTAGCTTGGTAAAAAACGTACAATATTCAACTTAAATTGAAAATAATTTAAATTGTTTAGGTATGATATAAAAGTATTGTAAAAAGGTTTGTGTGTACCTACTGTTTATTATTAGTGTAATAAAAGATTACCACAATTATCATGTGGTGTCGTGTCTAGGAAGATCTTGATTGCATTCATGGACATGGAAAATTCTTTTAGGTGTCTTGAATGAGTGACTGTTTTCTCGTTTAAATGTATACTACTCTTAACGTTTATTACTACATTTCTGGGTATTGTATAATTTATTTGTCATAGTTAAATATCGTGTCTGTAACGGACTATTGACAATTAATTAGAATACCCGAAATCTGTATCTGACACGACAACTCATTATAAAATGTAGGTACAAATGTAGGAAAAATAAGACCTTATTCACTATACTAGTAACTTCGTACTTACAATGGATGTGAAGAAATGCGTCTGTCTTTAGTATAGCAAAATAAATAAAACGCTTTCTAAGGTTCAATCTTTAGTACAATTTCTTATTGCTGTTTTAAAGCAAATCACTCATTGGGGAACTGGAATAATAAATAATAGTTTCTACACACTTTATATATATTTTAACTTAATGCGACGTGTACTTAATATTATTAATGTTCTTTACATATTCGTGTTTATTCTTACGTTGAGGAGATTAGGTCGTAAATAAAATAGCTTAATTTTAGCATCATCATCATCAATGTTACCTATGTTACGAAATAGGAACAGTAATTTGATACGAACAGCAAAATACATACTTCCTGTTTTTTCATACAGCCAAATTAACGAGATCATTGAATTGCATACACATGTAGTAGTTTTGTGTGTTTACAACTTTATAGAGATACTTACTGTTATTCTGTATTTGATTTTTCCTTCTTTTGTACAGTCATCATCAGATATATCGGATCGTCCGCAGTGCTCAATGTTAGCTGACCCCTTTTCTTGCAAAATGCACTCTAACATCCTGATAATAGAGATTTACGCATATATTTGTGAGCACCCTGACCACTCTGATATATAACAGAAAATTACATGAACGAAAGACAGGACAGTCTGTTTTGCATGATGTTGTTGTTGTTGTATTCTGGCCATTTTTCCGCAACTCGACATCAAACGTGCCTATTTTGCGTGGTCCCAACGCTGGCCTAGTACTTGTTGGGGACTTCACATACACCCTTGAATTTCTTCGCAGGTGCATGCAGGTTTCCTTACGATGTTTTTCTTCACCGCAAAGCACTTGTGAATATCAAATGATATTTCGTACATAAGTTTTTGAAAAACTCATTGCATGATATTAGCTATCCTATCATCTAACTAAAGTCACTGTTAGTTGAATTTGCGAAAACATACATTTAAAATTTGTTTAATATCCATTCGACGTCGAATTCGGCTAAATCGATGTGTACAATTCATACTATGATATTGATCAATAAAACAGTGCTAGGATGTGGTTATTTTTTAAACGGTTCATTTACATTGTTCGCAACTTCTCTTAGCAGAGGCTTTTGTTTTAGTTATTATCTACCTACAAAATGTGGTTATTATAGCACCATGCTCTTAGATTATGAAGTGTAGGATACTAAAAGCACCGCATTTAATGAAATTGTATACTGCCATCTTATTTAGGCATGAATTCCATTGAGAAGGATAGGCATCAATTACTGCCCATTAATTCTTGGCCTTCGAGCTATGCTAGGCACGTGACGGTTTTGATAACTACCTATTATTACAGCATCTTTTATTTATAGTATTGTTCTCATTGTTGCGTAACGCCATCACAGTTATTTTATTAGACGACACAGGTTCTTAAACCAAGTTTTTTCCTCACCTAGATTGAATCTAAAATCTGCATATCGCACTCACCAAAAGGAATATACGATTGAGAATAAGAAGAAATCAAGATAAGACCTTACGACTATGCAGAATATTGTATTCCCTAATTGAATTTAAACTATTGCGTCCGTGCCGCGTTATCGTTGAGTATAGACACGACTCAGTGCTTGATAATGGAGACCTATGCTCTCCAAAACATGTCGCGCATAGTGGTTAAAAATACGTAAATTTTGTTAATTAAATTATTTTAAAATCGTGTGCCATTACTATCTTAACGGGAAATCCACTTCACATAATAGGTATAAACAAATAATACAGATAAGGCGAAGTGATTTGTCACCATCAAGGCAGAAATTGGCATGTAGTATCTTAATTAAACTTTCGCATCGCCAATTAACTTTGATGCAAATGTAAACGAGATCGCGTGTTCATTATGTCAGCTCACACAACACTGACGCTACTGTTAGCAAGGCTGTGTTATAGTACCTACTGAAAATATAATAATATAATAATTTTAAGGGCATTTCATTATACACAGTGTTTCCTGAGTTACTATATAATAACCTCGAACACAGTATTTATGTATAAGTTATACTGGGCAACTTTTAGTATGGGAACAACCCCGAAATCGTAAAAAAAACTTTTTCGCAGGTACGTATTGGTTACGTGATCTCGACATTTTGTATGAGAATGTGATTTTATTCGCGATTTCTTCGCTGGTCCCATACTAAAAGTTGTAGCAGTGTAGCAGTATGATTTATATATACGGCGTGTGCGAGGTTATTAGTGACGCGGGAAACACCCCGTATTGAAATACTGTCAATTTGTTACATGCGAGTTTTATTTCGACCGACCGAACTGAAATGTCTGAGATTCTTCGAGATTCACCATTTTGGTATAGGTGACTGTACTTCATGCACAGAGTAATTCTATTGAAAATGAATTGCAAAAAGAAATCCGATTACATTTGTAGTGTACTTTGTTCATTCAAGATAACAAACCTCCAGCTTCGTAGGCAGGGTTACTACCAATACCAAGTGGAGGTTGACAAAATGATGATGATGAAATGTAATTTACCGTAGTAATCAGAATACTTTTTATCCAAATCTAATGCCCAGTGATCCCGTTTATATCTTGTGCTAATTATTTGTAGACATTAAATATTTCGGAAATATATTTCAAACCTTGTGATCTCATTACTAAATTTTATTAAAATTATTGTATTCGATCCAAATATTTGTGTTTAGGTATAAAATGTGCATTTCGACATTCTAATAAATTTACTAACACGTTGTTATTAGCTATCTTTAAAAGCTGTATTTAATGTTAGGTATTATTCATTGAGAAATACCTATTTATAACCTACGTTTTAAAATATGAATTACCTATGTAGTGTTTTTCTGTATGCGCCAGACTAGTCATTTAAAACTTTACCTTAATTATTGTGTATAATTTAGGTTAGTTCCTAACTAAATTAAGTCCGAACCTGTTCTAATGCAATTGTAATTTATCATTTACCATATTTAAAGGCGAAGCAATAACTGAAAGTTTAAATTATTTAATAGTCAACTTCAATTAAACAATAGATTTATTTATTGATGTGCAAGATATTACTGACAGTTTTCGAAGAAGTTCGAAGAATCCCAATAAATAGAAAAACTCAGAATCTACTGATAGATTTTAGAAATATACAAGTAATAAACATTTGTAATAAGTATGTATGGGAATTTCCGTCTTCACATCAATAAATTAATTGATTGTTAAAGTGATTATCATAATGCTAGGAATTACCTATTTGAGATTGTTTCTATCTTTGATAACTGTAATTAGAAGCACGTTTTATATAAAAAAAATACTTTATAGGGGATACAGAGTAGAAATACATTCTATGACAGTAGGAAATCATTCAAATATTTTAACGGCTCGGTCATCCTCGCATTGATTTCAGAAAGCCTAAGTTAGTTTATAATATACAAGAATATAAATTTATTTTTGTTTGTGTACGATTATTATGTAATTTGTGATTGTGGGATGGGCATTATAGTGAAGGGTATGGGGCTGTCTTGTGGATATTCTAATAAATACCTATCAAAATGTTTCAGCACCCAACTGCATGTGTACGTAAATTTGTAGGTATTTATATTATCTCAGCCGAACTTAATAAATATTATAGGAGTTGAACATCATTAGTTTTATAGTTGATGTATAATTTTATAATTTGCTTTTTTATTATTTGTCACAAATGTTTTGATGTTTTTTAAAGCGGCTGTTGTGGTGCCCTTCTGTGTTAATTATACGGACCCGCTGTAGGTTAGGTACTGTAACTGTACCACTGATATGTTATGTATTAATATTATATTAACTGCCTATGAAAAAAATGCAGGTTTTATAAACTATGCATATTGGTCTGTATTTTCATCTTTGACGAAGTACTTTTTATTTACGTACATTCTTTTGTATGTTATGCGCCGCAAGTATTTTTTTTATAAAAATGTTTACTAAAAGTTCATGAATGGTTTTGGTTTACATTTACGTTTCATTCGATATCATTATAAGATATTCAAATATAACGGAAACATTTGTTAGGGGTCTAGAAAATGTCAATTGGTTTTGCTATGTTATTTCTTCCTATAGCCGAGTTGTTTTTTGTTTTAAGAAAAATGTACCTATATAAAATATTCAAATAATTACGCATAGTAATGTTATGGATAAATGAAAAAAAGTAAAATCATTAAATTCCGAGTGTAGCAAAAATGGTGATGATATGTTCAAGAGCCTATTCATATGCTGAAGAAGAAAAAGTAGTGAAAAAATCGAGAACAATTGCGCTTCTCATACTCCAATACCATCCCTATTACCCTTACAAAGCGAGACTAAAGTATGTGTACATTTTAATCCCTAGGCTAAATATGTACATATGTTATTAAAGATTTGAAGGGTCCACGGAAAAAACATGTCCCATGCTTAAAAAAATCAGGGCAAATTCACACCTTATTCTGTTAAAAGTAAGGTGGTTTTTTCTTCTGTTATTTGAATTGACTAGACATGTTCTTTCCGTGGACCTTCATTTTATTCTAATAGACCTATCTCGTGGTAATAGTTAAGGGTATAAACCCTGACAAAAAACTACCTATTTTGTTTGTAATCCATTAAAAGCGTGAGAAAATATTTCTACATTTTCTATTATGTACAGGTATGTCAGGTATACAGTCGACATCAAAGATATAATTAGGTACGGATTAGGCGCCAAAACACGACTTTATTGCTTTGACATTAAGGTCGTGTAGGTACTTATATATTTGTGGCACCTAAACTGCGGAATGGTTTATTTGACGTCGACTGTACCTACCAGTACCGTATTTTGATAACAGAATTAAACGAATCATCACTATTTTTGCTAAATTCTGTACAATTAATTACGATAAATGATACCTATATTAGGTAACATGAATGTTATGTTGTTTTAAATATACCTAATGCAATAATACATACATTTCGAGTTACTTTTCTCATAACTCATGTCTAAAATATACCTAGTAAGTTCGTCAATTACGATTATTAGCAAAATGATCATAAGTATTATTTTATTAATTAGTATTTATTTCAGTTAGGTATTCGTGAAATGTAATCCGTGTAAATTGTGTGCTCGTGTGTTTGTCTTACGCGTTTATGAATATGGTTGAAAAACACGTATTTAGTGAATAGTTACATAATTCAGATAATAAATTAAACATTATTAATGGTGTTGTTTTATTCTTTTAAGTCACCTGGGGAAAATGCAACTGTGGAAATACAATTATATGGGAAAATACAATTGTATTTAAAATGTCTTTTTATAAATTAAATTATAAGATTCAACGTTTGGAGCATGTTTATGAATTGTTTGGGTTATCAACTTATCAAAAGCAATACAGTAATAGGTAACTAGGTATTTAACAAAATCCACTAGATTTAAGGCTGATTTTTCAATCGCCAAATAAACCTATCCGTTAGTTAAAATTATCACCATCCTTTTCTAAAATCATCAGTCAAAAAAGGACAGGACTAACATTTATTTGACAGGTACTGTTAACTGGGGATTGAAAAATCAGTCCTTAGACAAATTTCAATGGATAATATTTTTTTTTAACTCAGGCTACAATATATATAGATATCTAGATACAATATTAAAAACTAAAAATAGATAAATATAACTAAATTAAATGTAAGTGTCAAATCAAAATGGCCCCCGCGGCATGGCACCAAAGATACCTTACCTGCTGGATTTCAGTGACTAATTCGCATACGATAGATTGCGAGGTTGACAAGATAGCGAGATAGCTGCCAGCTCTTTGGCCTCCAGTATTGTCTGAGTTCTCTGTGAAGAAACCCAAAGTGCCAGAGCCCCACGGTTCAAGGGTCTCGACGCTGAATGGGATACAATTTTATTTAGCGCCGAGCCCTCTGTATTTCGATAATTTAAATAAATATAAATTAGCATATTATATCCTCCATTAAGTAATGGAAATTGTATCCCATGTACACACATCTACGTTTACCTCTTAGTTGCATTTCGCCCGGGTGACCTAAGTGACCTTACCATAGATACCTACTTGTCAAGGTGATGTTACAATTACTGTCTTTAACATGTGGCCTAGGGTTACAAAGGGTTGAGTGTACAATACAATGCAATACACTTTATTGTACACCTCATTCAAATAAAAATAACAAAAATATACAATCTTAAAGGTATCTAACACAACAGGTGGTCTTATCAACTAGTGTACTTTTACTGTATAACATTATATTTGTATTAATGGGATTCTATACCATAATACTAGTAAGACATAACGTACGGTACGAGCCAGTGTGAAGGAGATCGTACTCAAACTGAAGCAAGGCACTTAGTAACGAGGTTAAGTCGTTTGTCAATAGTGATAAGTTTCCAGATAATAAAACAATTGACTCGCGATTGAAATTCTATACCTACTTGTTTGACGCAGGTAAGATAGCCGACGTAACTTCGGAGAACAATATCAAATTCCTCAAAGGGACGATATTCGTACAAAGTTCAACGTGAATTGGAGAATTTAGGAGCGGAGTCACTACATATTTTAGCAAGTAGGTAACGGGACTTGATCACGCACCCTTACCTACAGTTATTAATTATCCTGACGTTTTGGTCGTGACGTTACGCCGTGGTTTCAGGCAGACTTTTAATTAAGGCTCCATCTTACCAAACTTTTATTCGAATGTATTAATTTAGAATAACGCTTACTCAAAACTCCATTGTAATTTGACACTATGAGTAGTATCTGAGAGAAAGCGTTTTTCTTCGAAAAATGTTTGGGGAAATCGAGCATAAGTGATGCATAGGTACATAGACCGTAGGTACCCATTATTTTATTCAATTAATTTACGCCTAAAAGCAGGCAAAAGTATCATTACCTCATTATGCATAATACCTATTCCATTCGACCACACATTTCCATCACTATTATACAATTATACCTACATGTATTATGATTGATAAGCGATAAGAGTCACACAATTTCTACGAAAAAACGTACACAAATAAATCTCAAAAATGTATTCGTATTTCCTATTTACCTTTATGTTTTTTTCCGTGAAGATAGTCTGGAAAATTACTGGCAAAGCATTTTGCAAAATTTTCCTATATTTTATTTTTTAAATTGTATTTCGATACCTTCGCGGCTAAAGACTGGCTTCGTAGTTAACACGTTCGCCTCCGGTACTGTTTCACTAAGCGCTTATACTATGCCGATCAAAATTATCTGATAGAAATCCTATGCCAGTGACACGCATGTGTGACCGAAAAGATTGTACTCCTATGCCGTCGGCACAGACTTGTGTCAAAAACGTTCGTAATTCTATCCCACTGGCATAGGAGTGAGAACTTGATTAATGCTAGTGGCATAAGAATAAGATTACTTTGATCACGTATGTGTGTCACCGGCATAGGAATACAGTTTTTTCGGTCACATATGCGTGTCACCGGCGTCGAACGTGTTAATGTTAGGGGTTTCGTCTTATACTTTTCTGAAGTACCTACGGAACCCTAAAAATTATGAATACTTACCATTTAATACTACTTCGCCCTGTTATAGCACATTATTGTAACTACTAAAACAAAACTTGCTTAAAAATACCTCTGCAGTTTAACAAGGCATGTAAACAATCAAGTAAGTGCAGTCACTATATCGAAAGTAGGTAATCTATTAAACGGCTCCCGCCCGAGAACGATCAGATTGATGGAATGGCTTATTTTATTTGGCCACTGTCTCCCGGGGCTTGTAAAGGTCCTCACATCGTTCCATGCTCCCTATTGCCTAGTCAATAAGGGTCATGAATTGTAACTGAACTTAGGAAAAGTGGCTAACGGCAGCTGATTAAGATTCGTGGTTAGCTATTTAGCGATAACTTATAAATTAACAATGTAGCGGCACAGAAAATGTCTGATAATATAAGGATCGTATATTCATCAAATTAAATCAAAGCATTTTTTGCACTTATTACATCTTTAATGGAATGGGATGGACCATGCACGGGCACAGCAATCTTGTAATTCATTAACATTGTTTTACATATATTTATAATATTCAACAGTTACATACCGAAAAAATAAGATCACTTACCTACATGTCCTAAATAAGTTCTATTAATCAAAGCAAATGTACCTACGTTTAAATTATGCAAAGAAAAACTAATTAAAAGAAAAATTAATAGTCTACCTATACAATGATCATTAAAAAAAACTCCTGTAGGGTGCAGAAACATCTATCCATTAAATATTTACTAATTGCTTTCTTGAACAATTCCGGGATATGTGAATGTTTAAATGGATTGTGGGATCTTATTGAAAATCTTTTTGCACATCATGTGTGGTACGGAGTGGAAAATTGCTAGATGTAGGTATTGATTTGTTATTTTGGCGTAAATTTAGAATTTTAGTATAGCGGTATTTCGCTTGCGAGAAAAAAGAGCTATGGGAATTAACAAATGTGCATGCTACAAAAATATATATAAGCTGATAAGCGTTCATATTCCGAATTCTTTAAAATAGTTACAGCAACTTTCCATCAGCTTAATATAGGCTATTTGACGATTGTAGTTTGTACTATTGTCCCAAAGTAATATACCATAGCACTAGCAGAGTAGAGAATGAGCATACGCTTAATATGTCAGACTATGTAATTGTCAGCAGAAAAAACGACAAACATCATCAAAATGCTTGCTAAGTAAGTATTAATATTGTAGTAAGCTATATCGTAACTATCTTAACGGCCCAACGTTTGCTTTTCGTCAAGGTAGATACTACATTAAACAAGCAATTATGGCTCAGCTCAAGGTATTGGTAAGCGGCAGCCACAGGATATATAAACGTTTGTGATAATAGAGTCACTAGCCAAGCTTTAAGGAACTCGCACACTCTTTTGAAGACTCTCATAAATAGGTACCGGTATCTAGTCCCTCGGGAAATCTACCCGATTATTACAGGTGTAGTAGGAGTTGGTGCGTGATTGTGCTTAGTAATAACTAGGAGGTAAACGAGAGTATTTGCTGCATTAAGCAAGTATGAATTATACAATATAGATACTGCCCACCTACCTATAATTTTCATCATCATCATCATCAACAGCCTATGATAGTCCACTGCTGGACGAAGGCCTCTCCTATTAAACTATGCGTATAGACGCATTAGGGATTGGCGATCGCAGTAAAGTGTCTACAGTGATGACGCTGCTGCCCATCATCAATCGTTATCAAAAATGGTCAGTGACACTTCAATCCCTTAGTCGAGTCTTATGACATCCGCAGGAACAGTTGGGGTGGTGACAAATGTATTCTTACTGCCGTCACCACGCGGCCCTCCTATAATATATTGCGCGGACCTATAATTTTATAAATTATTTACTTTATTATTATTGCTGTATTCAATTATTAATAACACACGACATCACACGAGCACATATTGTCGTGTGATGTCGGCTGTAATAATACATATGTCACCACCCCAACTCTTTCCGTGGGTGTCGTAAGAGAACTTGAATTGTCAGCGACCATTTATTTATTGAAGATTGATGATGGGCACCACAGATCAGTATAGATAGCTAACGGTGGCATGGAACATGTCGCAGCGTTATGGCCGATAGGCCTTTATAGTGTGACAGATGCGCGCCCTATGAGCCAGTTGCAACTTACCCGCGACTGCAGGATGAGCTCGGACATATCCGCAAAATGCCGAATTGTGCCGTTATTTCTTGTAAAAATAGGAGTGTAAATAAACATTTCAAGGACTATTGAGTCACGTACCACATGAAAGTATTGATTTTTTTAGTTATTAGTTGACAAAACCACGTATTTTTACAAATAATATATAACAACAAACCGCTGACATAAATGTCATAATGATTTTACTTGGGCGTACCAATTGGTTGAACTATTCAGTGACAAATTGTATGTGCCTTTTACATTGACGGCTTAGAATAGCAAGCAAGTTGCAATTTGGTAAGTGACCGTGCAATGTATCCAATTGCTAGCGATATTCACAACCGTCCGCTGCGAGCAGGCCGCGAACTAGAGGTACGACTGACCGTGCCGATGACAAATAGGGTCGATAAATTGTTGATGTATTTGATTATATTCAATTTTTCTTTCATATTTTGACCTTTGTATTAATATCTTATCTTCATAAAGGTAAAACAATATATATAGATTATATCGCGTATTATATTATTTTGAGCCTTTTACAATAACCGTTGTCAAAGGTTGAAATTGTTTTATTTAAATATGTGACCATCGCGGAAACGACTGATAACATTATATTTACTAAGGGTACAACCGTCTAAATAATTATTTGTTCATGTGATTCCCAGCCACGATTAAGATAATGTCGTTAATAAATTGCTTTGTTTATATTCAAATATATGTTTATAATTGACATTCTGTAGTTTATTATTTACAAACCAGATCCGACACGAAAGTAAGAAAAAAGTTTTCTAATTTATTATTAAACGGCATAAAATGAAAACAAACAATATAAGGACTTAACTACCTATAAATAAAAAAATTGGCCTAAATCGCCGTCAGTGGGCAAGGTACCCAGAAGGCTGGCCGCATTCCCCCGTTGTATATTAGCTATACTTAAACGCTGTGCAAGGTCCTGGCCAGCCCTCTGGTCGCCTGAGGTCTCTCTTAGGCGAGCCGCTAGATCTTTAAAAAGTCCATGTGCACTTGGCCCCCATGGCCCCAAGGTCTCCACACCAAACGCCGCAAATATGTAGCTGGTTCCTAAAGCAGCATATTTGCGGCGCTTGAGACTTTTGGCTAATGATGCTGCGGCGCCAGCAGCAACGTCGGTGACCGAAACATGGGACGGCGCCAGAGTGTCAACGCAGGTGGCGTCCCAAACTAGCGGCCGGCCCATGCTCCAGGGCACCAGCGTCATTCCGTCAGGCCTCTTGCCGTCGTCCCTGGTCAGACCGTTGGGCTCTAGGACGGCCGGTATTTTCGCGCTAACAAGGGCGCGACGGATAACATAATGTTTATAAAGATTAGATACATCGTCCAATGCGATATTTTAATCTGTATTTATTTCTTATTAAATGATAGATCGATTTTAATGTTTTTCTTAATATTCCGGCCTTATCAAATATCTATGGATAATAATTTATCGACGTAGCCTCCTCTCTAGTGCCGCATCATATGGTAGCGCTTTAGCCAATCACAGCGTGGCAAAGGCCCGACCTCGGAGACACCAAGACTCATTACAATTTCGCTTCGTTACAAATCTCTCTCTTTCATATATCTATGATGGGCACACTACTACGATCGCCAACCCGCTTGCCCAGTCAAGCGATTATGGGCATTTCCTCCTAATGCGTCCATGTGAATAGGTAATAGGAGAGGCCTTTGTTCAGCAGTGGACTGATATAGGCTGATGATGTGATGACCGCAAGCCTGAAAAAAAGAATTGAAATTTGTATAAAAGTATAATAACATTAACGCATTTGTCCAAAGGGCTTCTCTGTGTTCAATCCATATCCCCTCTCAAGCCAAAGCAAAAGTAAGCCCAAGCAAAAGTATCAAACGATCAGTTCATATCGGCCTGCGAAAGTAGGTAGAGGAGATATAAAATAGATAACTAATTTTACAAGTAACAAGCAGGCATGTTTTCGAACGAAACTAACAATGTAAAGGAAAAATGGGAAAATCCACAAAATTAGGTAGCTACTTACTTACATGTCATCATAAGCCGTGAGGCCGTAACGCAGTTACAAGCTTATTAAAGGACTAGTCTAATAAAATACCATCTTAATATTATGTGGGTGACTTTCTAGTTATAACGCTTACTCTATAGTAATACTCTCTTGATTGCTTGTACATATTTATTTTAGAGGGACAACTTTTTACAACTCAGCAATTTGGTATTAATTTCAACATGATAATATTATACGTGTGCCGCTGCCGTGTATTGCCGTGTGGTGACGGCAGTAAGAATACATTTGTCACCCCAACTCCTCCTTGGGGTGTCGGAAGAGTCGACTAAGGGATTTAAGTGTCTCTGACCATTATTTGACAAAATATTGATGATGGGCAGCAGCGTTATCATAGTAGACACATTACTGCGATCGCGTGGCGATTATGGGCGTTTAGCTCCTAATGCGTCTAAACGCATACTTAGTTAATAGGAGAGGCCTACGTCCAGCAGTGGACTATCATAGGCTGATGATGATGATGATGATGATGAATATTATACGTAGGTAACTAATTAAGCCCTACATCTACACGATGGGAATTTAAGTGGTTTATAGCGCGTTTTTAACGGCAATTTAAGGTACAGCCAGTAACTGGAACCCTAGACCACTCGGTCGGTCAGAACTATGTCAAAGTGACGCTATAAGTAAAGCAAATTGTAAGATATCTCTTACAAGTTGTTACTGTGATATTGTTGTAGAGTGGCTTAGGGTTCTAATTAGTAGTGTATATTTACGTGTATTATAATATAACGTAGTACCTAGTTACCTACCTAGTAAGTTTGTGAATTGTGGATTTTCTAGCTAATTTCTTAATCTACATTTTTTTATTGAGTCTGTTTCTGGATAGGAATAGCAACGATTGGCATCAAAAATTACGTTTCAGTTGCACGCTGTCGTTCCGTTTTGCGAAAACGACGAAGAAGGAAAATAATTTAATATCGATTCGTTGATCTCTTAAGACCATTTTCGCATAGCATTGCCCTCACTGACCCAAAAAAGAAACTTCTTCCTGTATATTGTGAAGGACGGGAAATTACGGAACCCTACACCAAACCAGGTCAGTCATGCACTTGGCCGGTTTTATTTACTTACTTCATCACTAATTTGTATTTCAGCAGTGTTCACGATTCTGAATTGAAATTATTGTAATGTCTTTTCAATACCTAGATAGCAAACAAACATGCTGCCTGATAGTGGGCAGCCACCGAAGTCTATGGACGTCTACAACTTGATGAATGACATGCGCTTTGCTGGAATTCTACAAACATGAGGATTTACATTTGTACACTGGTGACCGTAATCATCAGCACTCTACTCTATTAGTAGGGTCTAGTGTCAAATCAAAATCCCAACAAGTCAAGCTACAGCGAAAAGCCCTGCCACGACAATCCTAGGGTAGTTCATGTACAGACGCCATCAGACATAGCGGAGCTGCCATGGTGCTCAAAAATATCTGAACATGAACTCTAATGCCATGACAATAGAAGCCTGCTTAGATATTTCTGAACAACCTGGCCGCTTCGATAAATCTGATAGCGACTGTAGGTAGATGTACATTTCATTCTAAAGGGATTAGGTACACAGCTGAAGCCATAATCGTGCGTTCGTGACCCGTTTGGTACCTATCGATGGCATGCTTATGCTATGTTGTCTGCAAGTTAACTTCGCTTAATTTAATAATAGTATGTGGAGTGAAGTAATCTTTTACCAAGGGTAAAGTCTGTCAGTCCACGCTATCGGTTCGTTCGGGCACGGCGGCGTGCTATTGTCGCGGAGTGTTGAATATGAGTGAGGTTCCAGAAGTGGTGGTTGAGAATTGCAATGGAGTTGCCGAGGAATCGGATGCTGGGAATGCGGAGCAGAAAGAAGAAGGGTAAGTTCCAAACTTTATAACGCAAGTGATTTTTAAACGGTTTTTATTAACTTCACCGCGTATCAACTGTCGTCGATGCTTCAAATCTTGTGATCGATTTTTCGACCACTTCTACTGCACCTAAATCAATAAAATTTGGAACTCTTATCAAGTCCCCACGACAATGCAATATTATAATCTTTGTATCCTTGTACCCTCAAAGCCTGATGCTGCAGACGTACTGCTTACCTTAACCGTGAATGTAAGACACGTGAAAATGAAAGTATAGCATGTTTGGCATAATCAAATACTAACAGCCTGATCTTGACTTCCAACTCCTCGTTCCTGATGCTGCAGTACTGCCCACAATAACCGCAAGGTTTATCTTTTATCGATATATTGATTTTAAAGAAGTTCTTTAGATATTAAGTTGAAACATGGGAATTTAATACTAACGTCCAACTCCTCAAATCTGATAGGTACCTACTCCAGTGTTTAGCCTGCCACAACCGCTAGGTTTAGCAATATGTAAATTTTGAAGTACTGCTTTAGATATTTGGTAGAAACGTACGGATTTCATTATCATCATCATCATCATCATCATATCAGCCGAAAGACGTTCACTGGTGAATTTAGGCCTCCCCCAAAAATTGCCACAAGGACCGGCCCTGTGCCACCCGCATCCAGCGTTCTTCACCAGGTCATGAGTCCACCTTGTGGGGGGCCTACCCACGCTGCGCTTTCCGTTACGTGACCGCCACTCGAGAACCTTACCGCCCCAACGGCCATCGGTTCCACGCGCAACGAGCCACGCCCACTGCCACTTCAGTTTAGCGATTCGAAGAGCTATATCGGTTACTTTGGTTCTGCTACGGATGGTCTCATTTCTAATCCAATATCGCAGAGAGACTCCTAGCATAGCCCTCTCCATTGCCCTTTGGGTGACATTTGAGCTTTCTTATGAGGCCCATTGTAAGCGACCACGGTTTAGTACCGTATGTCATCACTGGCAACATACACTGATCAAAGACTTTCGTCTTCAAACCCTGCGGAATATTGGACGAAAAGATACAGACGGATATAATACTGATTTCCAACTCCTCAAACCTGATTCTGCTGAGACACGTGCCACTGCCTGCCATAACCGCCAGGTTTATCGAAATGTTGAATTTAAAGTAATTAATGGGTAAAAATATATACACTGAATACTCACTTCCAAATCCTCTAATCTGATACTGCAATATTATCATAAACACTATTAGTGTGCCATAACTACACTATTATTCAATATACTCTATGGCCATAACCGCCGACAGCGTGGGTAGTTCGCGTAGGACGTGGGGCCTGACCTGCGGTCCGCTTGTTGATAGTGTGAGTTCACCCCTCGGGCCTTCGGGTTCGCGTAGTGCGAGCCGTCGGGCCTATGGCCTTCCGGCTGATAGAGTGACAGCGTGAGTGGACCGTGTAGGACAAGCCGTCGGGCCTACGGCCCTCCAGCTGATAGAGTGACAGCGTGAGTGGACCGCGTAGGGCGAGCCATCGGGCCTGCGGCCCTCCAGCTGATAGACTGACAGCGTGAGTGGTTCGCGTAGGGCGAGCCGTAGGGTCTGCGGCCTTCGAGCTGATAGTGACAGCGTGAGTGGATCGCGTAGCGAAGGGCGAGCCGTCGGGCCTTCAGCCCTCCGGCTGATAGAGTGACGGCGTGAGTGGTTCACGTAGGGCGGGCCGTCGGGCCTGCGGCCCTCCAGCTGATAGAGTGACAGCGTGAGTGAATCGCGTAGGGCGAACTGTCGGGCCTTCGGCCCTCCGGCTGATAGAGTGACAGCGTGAGTGGTTCGTGTACTTAGGGCGAGCCGTCGGGTTTTCGGCCCTCCAGCTGATAAGAGTGACAGCGTGAGTGGATCGCGTAGGGCGAGCCGTCGGGCCTACGGCCCTCCGGCTGTCAGACTCACAGCGTGAGTGACTCGCATAGGACGTGCCGTTGGACCTGCAGTCATCTGGTTGATAAGACTGAGAGTATGAGTATACCCCTGTCAGCCCTGTCGTTATTAAAGCGCGAGAATTAAACGCTAGCATGCATAATTGTATTGCATATTACAAACAACATCTTTGATGTAGAATATTTAGTATCGGAAATTAACGTAACAATTGCACTAAAAAATAAAATAAGTAAAAAAGTTTTAAGTTAAACGGTTTTTATTGCACCAAAAACTAGAAAATAAAAATTAGTTGTAACTAACCGTAGATACTACTTTCTGTAGATTAGTCACGTGAAACTATTATCACTGTAGTCTTCCCAAGTCGGATGCTGAAAGCCATGCTTAGCATCTATGTCAGTGGATTAAGCGTTACCTAATCGGAAACTTTTACCAAACTAAAATAAAAACGTGGGGCGTTATTATAAAGAAACATACAAGTTGAAAATATGTAATTGTAGCTTTAATTTTGCAATTAATCATCCATCTGTTCCAACACTTCTACAGAGGTAAATAACTTTTATCAAGGCCAGAACAAAACTTATTATACTATTGCTGTCTTGATTTCTATATGTGTTCTTAAATAACTATAGTGACTTAATCACAATTGCGTACGCCCCACGTTTTTATTTTAGTTTGGTAAAAGTTTCCGATTAGGTAACGCTTAATCCACTGACATAGATGCTAAGCGTGGCTTTCAGCATCCGACTTGGGAAGACTACAGTGATAATAGTTTCACGTGACTAATCTACAGAAAGTAGTATCTACGGTTAGTTACAACTAATTTTTATTTTCTAGTTTTTGGTGCAATAAAAACCGTTTAACTTAAAACTTTTTTTACTTATTTTATTTTGAAGACCGTCGTAGCGTAGCCAGCCATTTTAACACATTTTTAGGCAAATTTGTTTGTAGTGTTGCGCTGATGCGTAGAGCAAAAAAAGTTGTCTTGAATAAATACAAAAAGCGGGTCAAAAAATATCTATATTATAACTGTAAGACACACCTCTACATTGCCAAAAAAAGGCTACCGTGTGGTGAATTAGTGAATTGCCACGTGTATTTTGTCCTTCTTCTAATACGAGTATTCGATACCTTGATACTATTTGTCCTCAACGATCATCCTCCCTAATTATAATTAGGTACGTACACTAATTTTATTACTTGGTTCGTTTTCTTGGTATAGTAGTTTTAACCTTAACTTTAATTCTAACCTACAAACATTACAGACTATACATATGAATTTAATTAGGATTAGTGATAATTATGATAAATAATGTCATAACAAGTGAGTACTTACTAGGATGTACCCGTCCGGACAAAACGGGATTTAGAGTGACATCTTATGTCATGTCTTATCTTATCAAAAACCAATTTTAACCCCGTTAGTGACACGTTTCAGCTAATCATATTCTACTTAATGGTTTTTTCCCCTCACTAGCTCGTAAAGCGCTCGTTTATCGTTTAATACGAGCGGGTAAAAACGCTTTTTACACACTTGTGAATAAAGTAATTTGACATTGCTCTAATTCCTATAGCCCCCTACTGCCTAGTATAAGTGGATCTGTATGACCGTAGTAAACATGCGCAATCGGAGCTCACATGTTAAATTGGTCGTTCTCATGGGTGACTTTGTAAGCCATTGGCTATATTTAAGTTCCAGAAGTAACTCTATTCTACGATACGTTTCGACATTGATTTTTAAATGGTTTCTTTAAGTTAATTTACATTTGGATGAGATTTGTAATCATATTTCCTCGCGATAGTGAGGGGAAAAAAGTTGTATTACACTTGGCGGCAAAGTTTGTTCAACTCTCGTGCCTTGAGACCTTCGCAATGCTCAAGATTCCAGTTTTTGAACCACTCGCTACGCTCGTGGCTCAATTTTGGAATCTTTCGCTAGCTCAGGTCTCAATATTGGCACGACAGTTAAACAACAACTTTGCCCCCTTGTATAATAAATAACTATTTTGCTATTATAGTAGTACGTAAGAAAGTAACTGAGCAATTCCCAAAAAGTTTATACATTTGAATATTGATACCAATTTGGTAGACTGTTTGAGTCAATAATCCAGAGCAAGATCCACCACCCAAAATATCTCAAAATGTTTGTTAAAAACTTTCCTTTTTTGAGAATTTACGAATCTAGTAAGTAACAAAAAAGGAAACTTCCATACAAACTTTTTGGGACATTTTTGGAAATGTGGTGGATCTTATTCAGCATCATTGACTTGACCGGTCTAGGTACCAATTTTAATTATTGAAGACGTGATTCAAATATACAAACTTTTTCAGAATTGCTCAACTATATGTAGTACCTAAGTACCGAGCTATCGATGTTTTTTCTTCGCATGTTCACGGAAACGTACGAATTTTTATCATGGATGGTGACAGCAATATGAGTTCGTGCGTTTCCGTGAAAAGCCGAAGTGAAAGGATTATACACTACATGTAACATACCTAATCATGTAATTCATGTAGCCCATGAACTGAACACGTCTTGAATCAAATGTTATATTCTTAGCACAATAAAGTGCGATAATCAATTTGAATCGGAATTTTCTATTTGTAGATTGGCCATTGACCCAAAACTGGGCTGCCGTGTTCGGTTCCCGAGTGACGTCATACGAGAAACGTGAGTCCCGGTCGCTTGCCTGCTCGCACCCGATGCACGAGTTAATAGATATTGTGACGTCACAGATTGTTGACGTGGCTATGCACTTTAACCTTTTGACCGCCGAAGACGGCATATGACGTCTTTGGTTATAGGATTGGGTTACACATGTCAATACCGATTCGCATTTGATGTCAATTAATGTTGCATGGAAATCCATAGAAAACCTGAACCTCGGACTTCTAAAATAGTAAATTTCACACCGATGATGCCTTCCTTGGATTGACAGAGATAGACTCCTGAAATTTACGATTTTCAAGGCTCGCGGTAGGCTCTCCGCTAATTTATGTTAGTGTCGCATAAAAATATTGTTTTACCCCTACGATGTCAGTGGCACGGTGCGCACCTTCGCATTCAAAAGGTTAAACTCTTGGTTAAAAAAAGATCTTGGTGCTAGAGAAGCTATATATAGCTATAAGTTGGTTACCATAGATAACGAAAGTAAGATAAGAGTGGCTACGGATGCCGTAAATATACCAAATTCATGGATGACGCGTTTATTTCATCTTACATATTTCCTTGACGTTAATGGCATCGTTGGCATCCAAGAAAAACACCCTACATTTTTTCCTTTCCTTTGTGTTAAATTAAATAAAGAATATTTACTCGCTTACTTTGTATTTGCATCCCACGCTCTCTCGGGATTCGCTACGTTGCACTTTTAATCCCATTTATAATACTTGACTTAACGTAGCACTTTAGTTTTAATAATTTTATACCAGACACGGCGCGCGTTGTTTTCAATTCATGGACCTCACCAATCTAATAATTATGAATTTGCCGAGGTGATAAGGTTCTGAATTTGAGGTCCTATAGATATATTTATTTTTATGTACAAATCAGAGTTCGCAACAATTAAGAGCATAATATTGGCTCCTAAAGCTGCATTCCTGATTACATATTGTTGATGAAAGTGGGACCAACTCTTCCAAGCAAATATTTTTTAACCGACTTTAAGAAAAGGAGGAGGTTCTCAATTATACTGATGTTGATTTTTTTGTATGTATGTTACCCGATATCTCCGAGAATCGTGAAAAGATATTTTTTTTTTATTGATCGAACGTGTAGGTATAACCCCGAGATGGTTCCGTTGGCACCAAGTTGCGGTCTGATGATGGTATTTTCGAGAAATCGATGGATCTCTTCAAATGTTAT
>JALPQI010003040.1:0-15174 GCA_025490895.1 Thaumatotibia leucotreta
GTGGGTTTAATAGGTAGTGAGTTTTATGTCGATAAAAGTTATTTGAGAGATAATTTAATGTCAAAACTGAGGACCAAATCTAGAGAGTTTTAACGTTTTCACGGGAATATTGATCATCATTACCTATAACAATAATATTATTTAGTTTTGGCAGATAACAATATTATAGTCTGATTAACCCAAACAATATTTGTTTGTTTTAGCATGATACAAGGTTGTGATTTTTATGACAGATTTTATTAGCCTTTTGAAATATTATAAGCAACACAGGTTTCAAGTTACTTTCATAATGTTTTTATACAGAGTAATTGAGACTAGATAGTGTTTGATTTATTAAGATAGTAATTGTTGCTTCTGAGCTTTTAATGTGTATGAAACCTGCAATTAAAATTTGGAAACATTTTTAAAAAATATGATAATAACAATTGATTGATACTTAAGTCGTTTTATTTTCACAGTTTCTTTTTGGCGGTGGACACTTACCACATTTCAGTTAGTTCTATAAAGAACGTAATGACATTTACGTCAAAATTATTGCATCTTCATAATAAATATGTGTCATTACAGTGTTTTTGCTTTATGGAAATTTTACTCGTTTCACCATTTTAGTACATTTTATTTCTGGCGGTTCAATGGCGGTTACAGCGTTTTTGAGTACCTAATGAAAAAAAACAGTTAAATTATCGTAACCGCCATTAAGTCGTAAACGAATCTTTTTTGTTAAATATTAAGTGTGCAGTCAAAAGAAAATCACAAGTTATGAATTAGATCTAAACATCAAACATTTCTGTTCATAAATGAAAGAGTTATGATTTTTTTTTCTTGAAATCCAAAAAGTTTTTTAGCTCTAGTGTATAGTTTGCATTTTGGCGGTTACTACGTTCTCCCTTTTGGCCATCGATATAAACAACAATCTAAATAAAGCCATTATGAAATTCATACACACGACTATTGAGACCAAGTAGCCCTCATATTTAATAGTACATTGTGCAATTGTGCATCTAGGGAGGCAAGTACGGTATTACTTTAATATTCCGCTTGCCGACCGTGATGCATAGTACAATGTTATTCATCACACTTGCGAGCAAAGAAATTAATCTTAAGACAAAATATTATTAAATGACGTACTAACATTTCTATTACTCCCGCTACGCATGCAAGCAATGGCGCTTAGATAGCAAGTGTGATGAAAAATTCATTTATTATGTTGGGTCACCCACTTATACATCTGTGAGCCACAACTCAATCGGTCCAGTAGTTTCAGAGCACTTCGGGTGTAACAGACGAACAGATAGACAGACATTCGAATGTTCCTACAACGGTTCCGTTTTTTTTCTTTTTGAGGTACTGAACTCTAAAAAGTGGTAACATCGTCATGATGCATTTTAGTTGGTCACGTGCCTCACAAGCTTGCAATAATTACTGTAAATTGACTTTGAATACTTTGATAAACAATACTAGTGCATAACAGTAATAATAACGTGCATGTTATGCAAAGGAACAACATCGTACCCGGTATATGTAAGGTACATAATCGAGTACATGATATGAAAGAGAAAGAGAAAGAGAAGAGAAAGAGAAGATGTTATGAAAGAGGGAAATATTATGTTGATTTTTTTTTTTTTTTTTTTTTATACCACGTCGGTGGCAAACAAGCATACGGCCCGCCAGATGGAAAGCAGTCACCGTAGCCTATGGGCGCCTGCAACCTCAGGGTGTCACATGCGCGTTGCCGACCCAATAAAAATAACGTTGGCACAACAAAGTGGCTCCACTCCACCTGATCGTAAGTGAAAAGTAGAGCCCAAATCGCGGCGGCAACGAACAGGAGACAATCAGTAACCTGTTAGTTGCCACCGCCTTGCTGGCCCGCTAGATGCTGGTAAATACACCGGCTGACCCCGAAACACGGCAAACACGAAGGTAAGGATATGAACACTATTGCCTGTTTATTGATTGTAGTACTATGAACTGCGGTATTCATTAGAATTCTCTCTTTAGTGCAGTGAAACCCCATTAATATGATTTTTTAGGGACCAGCAGAGACCGGAATGGTTAATTTCTCCATACAAAAAGAACGGTTCTTTTTTCGTTTTTTTTTCATTCTTCGGTATATAAATACTACAGGTTGCTGGTGCGCAGAGGGCAAGAGCTTCCTTAGGGAATTGGGACGACGCCTGCGGGAAAGGGGCCTTGATCCCCGCTCCGGTTCGTTCCTGGAGCAAAGACTGTCCATCGCGATTCAGCGCGGAAACGCTGCGAGCGTGATGGGCACCTTTGCGTCGGGAACCAATCGGGGCGGTTTGGGTGGGTAGCCTCTTTCAAGGGTTTTTTTTTAGGTTTAGTTTTATTTAAGTCAATATTTTAATATTACTTTTACTAATTTATTTTTAGATTTAGTTTGTAGTTAATATTATTCTTAAGTAGTTATTGTTTTTTAAATTGTAAGTTTTTTATTAATGTTGGTAACTAATAAGTATATAAATTGTATGTTAATGAAGTAATTTAAAACTATGATATTGTAAATTACATAAAATATTGAGCAGTAAATATACATAAAGAGTATAAAACAATAAAAAAGAATGGGCTATTTTGAGGTTTTTGGAAAACAAAAACGGACCAGACAAAAACCGCGTCTTAAGCGGGAAATCGTATCATGTGGGAAGAAGAAATTCAATACAATTTTCTTTAAATTTGTTCTTATACCTGTGTATTTTTTATGTAATACTTTTTTATTATTATCACTCAACTGATTCGGATGATTAGATAATCTTCATGAAACAAATTCTATTAGAGTTGCACCTGCAGAGATGGGATTAAGAATTTTGCCGGTCGCTTGGTCTGTGCAACAAAGCTACCCACAAAGGAGGAGCGGTTGCTAGTCCTATTGATATTTTCGGTGAAATATTCATCAGTATGGTAAAATAATACCCATTCTGCCTACATCTATCAGTGAATATTGCTGTGCATCAATGTAACTTTGGTTGACGATAGCGTATTAAACGCGAGTATAAATCGATCGTATTAATCATGTAGGAATGTGGGAAGAACTATTTAAAGAGGGTAGCCGTGTTTGCATAGAGAATCGGCACTTGCACCAAATGCTTATCGTATTTATTTTTTAAAGCATGTGTATTCGAGGAACACGCTACAAGTTCAAAGCCGCAGCAAAATTGTTGGGGTTGGATAACGGAGCAGCCATACTGAGCACTCATTAATGCAGAGATGTTAATTATTATTATTTTTCCCTTTTTTGCATACATATATTATACATTTTTTAGACTTAAGGTTTTTCCAATAAAACATATAATTATTATTGTTCCAAAAATTCCTTCAAAAAGCTCAAGCTTCAAAGAGAGCTCCTTCAAAAAGTAATTCTGTAAGCATTTGGTGAAAGGGCCAATTCAATTCTCTATACAAACACGGCTACGCTCTTTGCAGCGGCAGTGACCGACAAAAAGTAGTGTATTATGCGGGAAAAATATAAGTGATCGTACTGCTTAGTACTGGTTCTACTGTATATCTGAGTAGCCAGGGTGCTCACAAACTGCATCCTTTTTTTTATTTTTTTTTTATTGAAATGGGCTTACTCATGGCCACAGACTAGCCAAGGGCAGAAACGTGGCCTACGATGGAGTGAGTTTGCCCAGAAGGTGCCTATTCACCCTTGACTTATGGAGGGTTATCGACGGTAGAAAGGCTAATTGGCTTAAGCGACACTTTGGGCGATATTGAGTTATTTATATCATCGGAATCGGCAGATTTTTCTCCGTCGATTGAGCTCGGTTTCATAGCGATCAGACGATTTTGATGGCGGTTAACACTTCTGAAATTTGGTACAGCGTTAAAAAAATCAAGGCAACACAAAAAATTGCATTTTTGAATGAAACGTGACTTGACCCACAAACATGTTTGGTTGGTTCCCGCTTAAGTGGTTTTTACTTTCCCAACTTTGCCATTCGTGTTGATTTGAACCTTTTGGCTTTACTCCATCACACACGAGCATAGTCGTTTAAGTCAATTGAACTTAAACAAAAAAGTGCCCCCATAGGCGTTTGAAGCATTTAGCCTCCATTTAAAATAAAAGAAGCATGTGGCTTGAACCGTTTAGCTCTTCCCAATTTTTTAGGGCATGGGTCGCTTCAACCAAATACGTAAAACCCTAAACTATAAAATGTATGTTACTTAAGCATTTTGAACCTCTTTCTATAGGTGAGAATGTCGGTTGAAATAGAATATTTGCTTGACCTGCGTCATTTAAATCCTTATAATAAAATCATAATGCATCATATCAGTGTAGCTTAAATCATCAAAAATTTCTATGAGAAACTTTTGACTCGGCGGTACAATCACACTCTTGCCGCCGTCGGTGCTTTTTGAGCCGCTCGCCTATAACTACCGCCGCCCCCCGCGCGGGCGCGTCAATCACTTGTAGTCTGTGCCGGTAGGCGCATGTGCCGTAGTGATTTGCGTGTGATACTGAAATCGTGTATTTCACATTATGAAATAATTTAATTATTTTCATTGTTATTTCTTGATTATTTAATAATAATTAAAGTATAAGTCTAAATATTTACTTACGTATTTCTTCCGCTTATATTGTTAAAAAAACTGACTACAGATATAAGAAAAATTAAGATTAAGAAATGTAACGTAACTATCAAGCGTAGTAATAAATTAATTAAAGATGTTAGGCAAAAAGAGCATTTTTTTCCAATAAAAGCGACAGAAAGGTTATTGCGGATGAAACGCTGTAATCAATATCCGCAATTTTTCTAAGACTGATTCTGCCAAATAACTATTTATCTAATTATGTTATTACAAGCAAATATTTTTCTTTATATAGCAATAAAAATTGAGAAAAACGATTTTCATTCATTAAGTTTTCTTTAGACCTGCAGAGTAATTATACCTTTGTCTCTAAATATCCGAGCTTCAACCACCATGTTTAATCATATTCATATAATTCCTGAGATTTAAGCAATCCGTTTTTCAATGAGTGTGTGTCATTAAGTCAATTAGAATCGCCACTTATTTCCATTAAAGAATCGCTTAAACTGTTTAGCCTTACCCCGTTGTATAGTAAAAATAGCGCTTAGCTCATTTAGCCTTCTTTTTAAAAAAGTGTACTTGTACACTACAGTCATTTGGCTTGCCTCCGGCGGCAAACGCTGTTGGTATTTGAACCAATTAGCCTTTCTCTCATTTTTAGCAGATTTGTCTTAAGCGACCTATATTTCGAGACATAATAAACTAATTTTATCAAGGTAGGAACCAAAGTATGCGCCTTTATATCTTGAATATTTGATGGCAGTTGCGTTACAATATACCTGTTACTTTTTTTGTAGCGATTTTTTTTCTATAAAATAAAACTTTAAACGGCTCTTCTGTAATGTTCATAAAATATCGGTTAAGTCAATTAGCCTTTCTACCGTCGTAATATGTGCATATTCCGTTTATAATATATTTGTGCCAGTGCCGATTTAATGTAAAGAGGTTTGGGTAAAGTTGGCGTCGTTTTTAAATTTTGGCAGTCACTCATGAAAGTGGTAAATTTGAAAAGAGCAATTAAAAATAAACTTATTTTATAATGGAGTGCATATAGCTAAATTATATCGGAGCCGAGATATCACACTTTAAAGTTTTATAATAAAGACACACATTTATTTTTGAAATGCATCGGAATATTATAAGTTAAAACTACTATTGTATTGCCACGTAAAACCTTACCTTAACTCATAAGGTAACCTTGGACATAAGGTTCTTTTTCGGTCAATGATTATTTAGAGATGGTTCCTTTTTTCTTTAACACGGCGATTTTATGACGGATGTCGATGAACGTTCTATTGAACATTGAACGTAATTATGTCAAAGGTTTTATGTCGCATTTTAAACAACAAATAAAAGTATTCTTATTTACTTTATGCGTGTTTTTTCAGGTATATAAATAAATGTGGACAAGCGAATCGTATGTTTTCGGGTAGGTACCTAATAACATGTAATGTCAATTGGTTCTTGGGATGGGGTAGGGTATCAAGAACATCTTGATCCCCCGGCACAGTTTTTAGAGAGAGTGATTCGCCAAGATAATATTGAGAATGAAGTTTACGACAGACAGCATAGAAATCGCATAAGAAAATACAGTTGCATTTTCATATACCTCAGATCTTCTTTTTTTAAGTCGGTTAAATTAACTATTATACTTTAAGAGCAATATCCTTGTATCTTTGTTTGTAGTATTATCGAGTTAAATAAGCCTGTAGTCATCTAAGCTGTCTCCTAAACCTGTCTTAGTTAAAAGGTATATTCACTGGTCCAATAACATTGTCTGAAGGGCCATATCTTGGCTCCGATATTACTTACGGCAAAACTTATTTTGTAAGTAAGCTAGTCTAAGATAGCACTACAAAATAGTAGTAACATAAACGATGGCCGCTGAAAAAAAAAATGACGCCACTAGTCCATACAAAAATACCCAATCCCCTTTTGGATTAAGTTATATTTGTAGGCAAGAACTAAGCATTTTCTCTTGAATAGTACCTATTAACTAACAGAAAATTCACTATTTACCAGTATGTATAATAAATCGTGATGACAAGCCCCCGGTGACAAACAAGTCGTGTCGCCCGGGTTAACACAATCTTCTCATATTTTGTTGACACTGAAGTACCGTAAAGCGAATTACTGGTTCGTTGATTTTGTAAATTTTCATACTGTCAACATTATGCGATACTTATACAGGGTGATCGTGTGTAGGTATACCGGCAGACTTTACCAATGTATTTTTAATGATAAGAGAAGTAAAAAAAATGTGACAAATCATAGTCGAACAAATTTTTTTTTTTTATTATTCTTTTTTGGGATATTTTTTATTTTATTGTTACTGAAAGTAGTAATAAATTGTAGGGAAAGAAACTTTTTTTCTGGGTTTAGATTTTTTTTTAGTTGATCGTTTACTGTAACTTATTTTTTATTTTCTCTAACTTTAATCAGTGAGTATGTCAAGATGAAAACTATTAGTGTAACAATTTTAATCGTGCAGGCATTTTCAGCGACTAACGATAACAATAGTTTTTTCGAAAACATGTTAATCTCTTAAACTAAACCGAATCCAAAAAAGTTCATATGACATAATAACCTTAAAATGTGGTCAGGAATACACGTTTCAAGTTTGTCGGGTTACTCACTATCCACCCTGTATAGGAAATATTACATAAGGTGGAAGACCTGACGCTGTGACGCTGTACCAATACTCGTCATTATAGCTTGAGTTGCTATCGATAAGATTAAATTAACTATTAGGACACTTAAACGATGATAAATGTACACAATATGTGCCTTTCATGCTTCATATACCTACTTTGAAATAATTAGCTTATATCTCCCTTTATAGGGCACGGGTCTCAAAAACGACAACCCTATTAGCACTATATTTTTGTATTTTTTTTGTACAGAATTTTTCGTACTATATGATGGCGTTGAGGCTTGAATCCACGATTTTTTTGAGTCATGCTCGTTAAAGGGTAATAAATATCTAAATTATTTGCATCATTTTAATAATAATAATAAACATTTATTTCAAGTAACTTTACGGACTCATAAATTGTTAGTATGTAGGTACATATAGCTATATGTTAATATCTAACATGATAGACAGTATAAAAAAATAATAATAATCGGCCATGTTTCTAGAAGCACTTAAGCAGTGGTGAGACATTATAAGTACTTCTAGAAACTTGCATACCATCACAATGTCTCAAATATGGAGAATCGAACCTATCAGCTACAGAACGCAGGATGGGATTGGGGCTGGTCCGTATCCGGCGCACCAGGGATGTGCATTGCTTGCGCATGGTCGTGTAAAAACAATCTATACGCGCTTCAGCAAATATCCCTGATGCGCTACAGAAGCGAGCCAGCCCCACCAGCACCCGGAACGCGTTGTTATACTGGATCCGGAGGGCTCCATAGGCCCGCTGCGTGTAGTGCGCCCATAAGCTGCACGTATACAGGGAGGTGCAATATGCTCTAAAAAGAGTTATTTTCACCTCCCTAGTACAACGCGCAATCATGTTCGCCCTTACCGACAAGGCCCTCCGCTCGCGCTCAATATCCATGTTGTCTTTTAGGTCAGAGGTGACAACATGACCTAAATATTTAAAATTCTCCACCCTTTCCAGAGGACTACCATTCAGTGTAATGGGAGGTACCTTGGGTATCCGATAACCAATAGGTTCAAACACCATGTACTAGGTTTTACCCACATTGTACTTTAGCCCTTGTTGGATGGCGTAGGTCTCACAAATATTAAGGAGTTTTAACAAACCACAAGCCGATGCGCTCAACAAAACCATATCGTCTGCGTAACTCAAATTATTTAGGAAAACCGTGTCAATATGGCAGCCGATATGTGTTTTGTTGAGCGCCTCGAGAAATTCATTCAGGTAAAGGTTAAAAAGTGTGGGTGATGTCAAACCCCCCTGCCTCACACCACACTCTAACCTGTACGGATCCGATATAAATAAAATAATTAAAAAATTAAAAAACACGACTGCCGTTTTAAGCGAACTGAAAAGTAACAAATAATTCCTTCTTCAGGTTAATCCTTGTGAGCGTGTCTACATAATAGGCGCTCGTCTTATTACTTACTATATTTTGTTTCGGTTGCAGTCGGGAAACAAAATATAGTAAGTAATAAGACGAGCGCCTATTATGTAGACACGCTCACAAGGATTAACCTAAAGAAGGAATTATTTGTTACTTTTCAGTTCGCTTAAAACGGCAGTCGTGTTTTTTAATTTTTAAATTATTTTATTTATTTGAAACCTGTTAGTGAATCTGGAAATTCCTTAAAGTTGGATAGAATTTCAAAAACCGATTCTGCAGAGGGCCGAAGCTTCGCTCCGGGGGCTCGAGAAGTTCCAATCCCGCTAATTTTGGGCGAAGCCGAAGGGCACGCCGCGTGAGGGCTGGAGCATTACCGGAACCAATGTAAATCTATTTCGAGTGAGTCCGCAGGGCGAGCTTCAGGGTGGAAGGCCGAAAGCCGAGCTCGCGGAGGCCGAACCGCGTCACACCGACAAGGGGACCGGGCCCAAGCGCGTAGAAATCTAAAGCGAGGCCGAAGGCCGAGCTGCGAGAAAATTCAGGTACCATGCTTTTTCAAGCACCCCAGCATCTAAATAAACCGATATCTGTGTAGGGCCCAAGGCACAACGGGCGAGTCCACACGGTCCTCACAACCGTCCCTCTTAACTATTATCGAAATCGAATAATCGAACCTGAGGGTCCAACGGTTCGCTTCGAACTCCAGCGAGGACTGAAAGCCGAGCTCCGCGTAGGGCCAACGGCCAAAAACGGTAGCCAGAGGGGCGCCAGCTTGCGAGGCCGAAGGCCGAGCCGCCAAAGCCTAGCACTACCACGTCAGCCGACGGAATAGTGTAACGTTAAAATGGATCCGACGATCGTTTTGACAACCTGCAAAGGCCGTAGGGCCGTAGGCCTCAATCGTCCCTCGGAGACCGCTGGCTTGCGAGGCCGAAAGGTGAGCCCCTTCTTAACTGCCTTAACAATCGAAGCTAGAGCCCAATGCTACCGAACTACGTGATAAAATAGTGTAACATGAAAACGAATCGGAGATCCGCAGACCCAACGATCGTTTCCACAAACTGCGAAGGCTGCAGACCGTGCTCCGCGTAGGGCCGACGGCCCGTAGTGTCCCCAAAGGGGCGCCGGGTTGTAAGGCCGAAGGCCAAGCTACCAGAGCCCAGCGCTCCTTTGCTATACGATGGAAATATGTAGCATTAAAACGAATCTCAGGGCCGCAGCATTTGTTTTGAGAAAATGCGGAGGCTAAAAGCCGAGCGCCGCGTAGGGCCAATGGGAATTTTTGTTTGTATTTTAACATAAAAAGTAAATGTTATTCATAAAACTAGCACTTACAATGAGTGTTAAGGTTTTTTTTACAAAAACCTAATTTTTTAATTATTTATTTCTCACTTTTTGACATCTATTAATGAAATTAGAGAGACTATTCTCCATAATGGCACCAACGCAGTTAAAAAGACCTTTTGTTCTTAGTAACAATTAGAAAATATGTTTTTTTTAAATTGGTAATAACTCTGAAACTAGGCGATATCCAGACAAGTTTAAACGACATTATAGTTTCTAAATATGGTCAGGAATACACTGTTAAAATCTTTCGGGTTATTAGAGATCACGGTGTATTATATAGGCAGTATAAGGACGTACAAAAATGCATATTACAAGAAACACAAAAAAGGAATTTCGGCATAAGACGAAAAAAACTGAAAAAATATTGGACTTCTTTTACTTTTTGACGTTTAATTAAAAAACTGTTATCTTTTTGATACTAATTGCTACAAAACTTAGAAAGAATATTAAATTTGAAAGGATTTGAGCTACCTTGCATTACCCTAAATTATATAGATTTAGAGAAACGACATTTCAAAATGTGCCCTTCATTAAGTTAAGAAAATAAATGCATGTTTTGAAGCCTCGTATACCCCCAACTAAAAATAAGACTTACAGTAATTGTTATCGGTTCAATTTGTTCCAAATTTAATGTAGTTATTATCTACAATTACTTTTTTTTCTTAGCGCGAACGTTTTGCCAATATTTAGTGAATAGCTTTAACGTAACCTAAAATTTGTTTATGTTTTGATAAAAGGGCACTATATGAAAATGTCGTATCTCAAAATAAATATAACTTACAGTGATGCAACGTAGCTCAAATCCTTTCAAATTTAATGTTCTTTCTTAGTTTAATAGCAATTAGTATCAAAGAGATAACAGATTTTTAGTTAAACGTCAAAAACTAAAAAAAGTCCGAATATTTTTCCGTTTTTTACGTCCTATGCCCAAATTATTTTTTTGTTTTTCTTGTAATATGCATTTTCGTATATATCTCTGAAGCCTTTATAATATACTAAAATCGCAGCTTTGCAACTCGACTTGCGATTTGTATGAAAAACTTAGATAGCGGGCCTCCTGCCTTTTGAATTTCGCGTTTATACTTTCAACTACAAAGTTCACCGACCTAATTTTACCCTTAAACTAAAGAATATTAAGTGCGCTATAAAGTCATTATTGCATGTTTTTCGTAGCATAATTAGGTGAGGCGATATTAAGCCGTAAACTTTAGCAAAACACAACATTTTATCTAGTTTACAAAAAGGAGTAGACAACAAACTTTACAAGTAGGAGTCTCGAATCTCTGAAACTATAAGACCTACGGTAATGCATGTAAGGTCAACTTGTTGGAAATTTATTAGTCTTTAAACGTTTAATAACATATGATATCAAAAAACGTAAGGTTTTTTAAATAAAAATCAGAAACTGAAAAATGGCCGTAAATTTCGCAGTTTTTTAACTGCTACGCAGCTAGCACAACTTTTTTTTGCTTGCAAAATGTGGTTATACAGGGTGTTTGTTATGTCGTTAGCCAAATTTGGATATGTCATTCGCGATCACCAGTACACAACATTTTTGAAAAAAAAAGTGACATTTTTTTTGTTTTTTTTTTCCCGTTTTTTATCCGGCTAAAACATAATTTGTGGTCACTAGGCAAGTTTGTTTCAATCTGTGCGATTCGATAGCAGACAAAAGGGTAGCAGGTTTGAGTAGTCAAGTCTTAGCCAATCAGGAGTTCATCACAAGCACCGATCAGCCGACGTCACTCACCCCACCATCGGCACTAAACAATGAATAAAATGTCCTAACTACATGCACACACAATTGTTATTTGATTAAAACTGCCCAAGCGCATACCTACCTGTACCTGCTCGTCGTCATCAACAATTCAATTTGCTTAGAGAGTGCATTAGAATCGATATCTGAGGTAAACTAGTACGCGTTTGTATGACGGAACATTTAAGTTACTCCGTTCTTGAGGTCAAATTATGCTGGCTCGGCTGATCGCAAGATGCCATGTGCCATTTGTACAGCACTCTGTAAACAAAGAAGGAGTGCGCTTGCGTGAAAGCGCTCGAGTCAAACTACCCTCAGATCGGCGCGCAACTCAAAATACCCTCATTATTAGTACTGTATGCGATAGACTGATAATGCTGTCTCGTGGGATTTACCTGCAAGTTAAGCTCCACCTCCATTCCCCACCACGCGTAGGAAACTTGTTACGTACGTTATAACGCATTGAATTAGTTACCTTATGCGGGTTAATTAAAGTTGCAAACTCAAACACCCTTTTCAATCTGATTTGGCAGTTATGAGATGGTGGGGCAGTACGCAAAGTAAGCAAGTGATCATAGTGACCAATCATTCGTTAGATAATGGGATTTTTTAAAAAATCTATAACAAAAAGGATAATGAAAAATGGATTATTTTTGTTTTACCAAATATTTTTTTACGCCTTTACCCAACACATATTGCAATATGGCTAATGATATAAAAAACACCCTGTATACTGCCCTGTGGTGCCTAAACAACATGTTACCAAAAATGCAGCGATACTACTTGATTTGCGAGTTTAGGGTAAAATGATGTACGATTTGACCGTACTATGTAGAGTGCTTACATTTTATAGTTTTTAGCAATTGTTTTAACTCTAATATTGTAAATAAAGTAGTATATTCGTATGGCATTACATAACTTGGTCGCTATTAGGGAATTACAAATTAATATCTAAGTTCTCCACCCATCGGGCTGCGTTTTCACTTAACGTTAATAGGTCCAGAGAGGGTCTCCACTGTATCTCCTTTTTGGGCACTCTTGAACAATGTGATAGATCGACTGTATAGGTGCTCCACAATCGTAATTAGGGGTATCCCGCCAGCCACATTTGAACATGAACTCTCCGGATCTGCCGTGCCCAGTGCGAAGTCTATTTAATTGACACCATTCCCGTCTCGGGGCTGAAAACCCGCGGGCTTTGTGAGTGGGGTCGTAGCCTGGGTGGGCTCCCTTAGGCAGGTTGGCAGTCCATTCCTCTCTCCATTTGTCCTTAATGTTGAAGCTTCGCTTTTTAAGTTCCTGTGCCGTGCTGTATGGCGGGTGTCGGTAATAAAGTAGTATCTATCTTAGACGTGATCGAATCTGTTACACTAGTAAACAACGAGAGTGCCTGCCGTGAATCAGCACGAATTTACATAATAATTATTCAATTTATCAGCGAGTTCCTTTTGACCGCAACTAGATCCAGTGCTCGCTACCATAAGTGCCTCAATCGGGTTTCGATCTTTAAATGTGTTAGCTATGTCCTTGGTGTCGGTTTTTCCATTAGGGTCCGGTCGCAATAAATTGAACCATAGTTTGTTTTTGGTTGTCCTCATTTTATTTTTGTCATGGCATCAGTTCTGTTTTAATAACGAATATACATTCCACATTCATCTGAAAAGAAACTCTCTATAGTTTAGTTAGAACCATGAAATCTTGATTTCCCTTACACATTTCTATATATTATCGTTTTTTTTCCATTGTCACTAGTTTTACTCCATATAAAAACTGTTTGTCCAACTACTACACTAATTAAGGAAAATATGTCATTTTAGCTAAACTTTTGTGCTTTATTGTGTTCGTAAGTTGGGTTTGAGTTTTGGGTTACTTTTTCAACGTATTTACAAAATGGCATTATTGTATCATTAAACATAATAAATTTATTCAACTTGGAAAAAGTGTCCAATTTTTTGTTGCGTGTGTAACGTCATAAAAATAATGGCATCAAAACGTCTATTCTTGCCATTCTACATAAACGATTTGGTTGCTTTTACCTTTTATTTATTGGCAAAACTATTGAACAAGACGCCAACATTCAGAAAACAAAACCGGTCATGTTTGTTTGGAATGAAAATTGACAATGTGTGTCGACGCGAGATTTGTCGCCGAAAATTGTGTTTTTCTTGTGTTAAATTGCCGGGTAAGTATTGGACGTTATTTCAAACAAATTAATAAAAGTTAATAAAGGTATGATATCGCTTAAAACAATGAAACTACGTCTCTGTTTGTATTTATTCGTAGTTCAGTGATAATTTGATTTGAGGTGATGTCGTTTGCTTTTTTCTGTCATGATTGTAACATATGTAACGAAATGTGTAACGTTACGGTCATGACCGATTGTAAGGCGGAGATTACACTTTTTCAGAAATTCAATATCTTCTTAAGTAAAATAAAACTACGAAAACGGATAAACTCGCGTATATTAACTAATTTTAACTTCATTCCGACGTTTCGAACACTTTACAGGGTTCGTGGTCTGCGGATAACTCCGAGTTTATCCGTTTTCATAGTTTTATTTCATGAGTAATCCTCGCGGTTACCGAAGAAAATATTATCTACTTAAGTAATTTAATTTTCTTAATGATATTAGGTACTATTTTGACATGCTTTTTGCCTGAAGTACTACATAGTACAAAATTATATATCGTGTTCTGAACTAAGCTTTATGTTGATCATGAATGTAACGTTCAGTCACGTATGTAACGTACGTTACGATGTCATGAATGTAACTGTACAATTTTTTGCGACCAAACCCATTAACACTCACAGGGTGAAGGTCGACATTTCATGGTGTTTGTGGCTTTCCAAAAAGACCGGAAGTCCTTTTTGGAGTGCTTTGTAGCTAGACTGTTCATTTTTATTTGGGTCTGATTGTCTTGGCACCACTTTAAACGAGATTTTAAAAATTCTTCGCGTTTCACACATCTCATTAAATAAACTGCCCACTTCCGGTCTCCCACAAAGTGTCTACTCATGAAATTTCTCTCTCGCGGCCCTGTGTGCATCGCTGACATGCCTATTCCACCCTAACACTTGTTTTTTAGGCTTACGCTTCTTACTTGTGGTCGCATCGCAGCTACACAACACAACTACAAATTATAAGACAGGCTGACATTTATTAGGACTGACTGTTAATATTTTAAAGTTCCAATATATGACATTCGAACTTGAACTGAGGTGCCATCCGGTTGGAAACAAAGGAAAATCTACGTGACATGTTAACATAAAGAACTCAACATTCTTGAAAACTTACGATATCTCTTGCTTGCACTGCCAAGTTGCCTAATTTTCTGCGAAACTGAACATTACATTTGTTAGGCTCAACCGCTTGGGTGTCGTAAAAACTTTGCTGTTGAACGCTGCAGAGTGTAGTAGGCCAGTCATTTAGCTGAAATTTGGTAAGAATCTCGGAATTCGAGATA
>JALPQI010003041.1:0-68698 GCA_025490895.1 Thaumatotibia leucotreta
AAGTTCTCTTGTGTAAATAATAAGGTCTGTGTGAACTGATTACAGACTAGTATAAAATGGATTAGGTTAATAAAAATGAACTTGTAGAACATGGGACGAATTGTAGAGTAGGATGCTGCATGCGTAAACACCCTGGGACCATCCATCTTCAACGCACTACAGTTAACTGAAAGCTGGTTCAGTGACTACAAATGCCTAATTTTAAAATCGTTATGAATAATATACGTAATATCAAAGTCTCCGTATAGAGAGAAATTCTATTCAGTACAAAGACAAAATCAATTTTAAAATGGAAAATTAAAAATACAAAATGTTTCTAGTAGTATAGTTGCTCTGCAATCTTACAATTATACAATTAATAAAATAAATTATTGGTGATTTTTTATATCGTACAAGGGTGAATATCTGAGCGTTTCAACCGCCTAATTTTGGTAGCATAATTTTTACCGAAGTTTATATTCGTTACGATGTGCTACTTTGTCATTTGAAAGAGGCACGGTACCTTATACAAATGATGAAGTATGTATAACATTAAGACGTTTAGAAACTTCGGCAAAAATGATGCCACCAAAATTAGGCGGTTGAATTGAAACGCTCAGATATTCACCCACAAAATACCTCATTCAATAACCGTCTTATGAATTATATGATCGGTATTTTTCTTTAGAAAGGAAAATAAAAAAATGTTTCACAATTTTTCAGTTGCGTGTGTAACCTGCTCTGCAAGATCATCAGCTTCATTATCAGTATCCTGACTTTAGTACTCATTGTACTACTGATTCTATGGCTGGTTGGAGTACTCTTCCAAAATGACGACTGTAAGTATAAGTACCTACATAAGTACGATAGGGGCTCCAAAATGTCCGAATAGCTGCAAATAAGTCAAACATTATTATGAAGAATTGAGACCAAGAACAGAGGACACATAAATGTCAGGTCGGTTTGAATGACTGGAAACTCGGAAAGCCAAATAATATTCCTAGAAGTAATGTAAGGTCTTTAAAAAATATATTTGAGACGCCTTACGTCGCTTTACTACATTGTTTTACGGCCTTCGTTATGATAAGATGATATTGACGTGAATATAGCACAGCAAAATTCTCCAAAGGGCGTGCACACACCTACCTACGTGTAAGATTCATAATATTAATTTTATTTGTATTTCAAATTTTTTAATTAATTAATTGGACTTAATTTGATATTTAACATGTAAGTATGGATGTTACTAACACAATATGGAACCTGTTGCCCGAAATAAATGATCATCAATTCAATTAAATTCAATAATATTCTTACTCAAAAACCGAAATGGTTCTAGAATTTGATACCTAAAACTAAATATTTATAAATTATGTACATAATAAAACTAAATTTTGTCAGTTTTCAATAAATTAAACTACCTACATGCCGGAATACATGTCCGGCTGTCGATTTCTTCAAGTTGCAGTTTCCAACTACGTTTGTATACCTACCTATGAATCATAAAATTCAAATATGAAAATAAATTCATGCCCGGCTTCGTTTATGAATCTGTATCTAACTAAACTATTTCAAGGAAAGCCCGCTTGCTAGTAACACTGGGTATGTATGATTAAAGAGAATCAAAGCCAATTGACTTTCCAGCGCCTAGGTACTATTAAAACAGCAAAGCAAATCCCAAGTTTCTGTAGTAACTAGTGTAAACATGAAATCAAGCCGAGATCGATGTATTCAGATTTGCCTGCAGCTGCAGGAAACTTATAATGATTCAATGTGAAGTTAGGAATTTGTACGTTGCATTTTCGGTACATAGTTGCAACTGAAAGCTAGAATCTATGTCCGTCTGTACAAAGGATGGCTCACACTAGAACGGATTAAATCTCGGATGATGCGTTCATCATCATCATCATCTCAGCCATAAGACCACTGCTCCACTCCACTGCTCCACTGCTGAACATAGGCCTCCCCTCTGGACCTCCACATGTACCGATTAGATGCGACCTGCATCCAGCGTGTCCCGGCGACCTTCATAAGTTTATCTGTCCATCTTGTGGGTGGACGTCCTACGCTGCGTTTGCCTAGCCGTGGTCTCCACTCGAACACTTTTCGACCCCATCGACCATCTGCTCTGCATGTAATGTGACCTGCCCATTACCACTTCAGCTTGCTAATCTGTCAGTAACTTTAGTTCGCCTACGAATCTCCTCATTTCTGATTCGATCACGCAGAGAAACTCCGAGCATAGCCCTATCCATAGCTCGTTAAGCGACTCTGCGTTAAATAGGTACAATATAATTTTCTGTAGAAACTATGGCCCCTGATATGATAGCCCCCCTAACAGATCGGACCTCCCTAGTATGTATAAGCTATAATATAATATATAATTATTTTAGGCTGCAATCTTAGCCAAGATGCCAAATAATGTGTGAAAACGACAGATTCGAACGAAGAGACATTTCTGTACATTATTATAATCACGTGACTTATCGCTTATCGTATACGACTGCAGAAGGCATCTTGGCTAGGCCAACGGAATCGTCAAATAGAGGACAATTATTGGAAAATCTTTGAGCATTAACTAGATCTATGCCCCGATAAATAAAATAAATTTAAAATGGATTATTGGGATAGCGGATTGTACTACTTCATACAACCATAAATTAGACACTGTAAATTAAACACAAATAGATATGAAAATTTGCTACTTTTGGCATACTAAGTCAAAAGCTTGTCTCAGAATAATTCTGTAACTTGTATAAATTCTGTGATTTGAAAATATGCGACATCAGGACTTTAAATTTTAACGGCACTAGAAGCTCGATTTTGACTCCATCACAGACGAAAGATATATTATTTTTTTTGCAATGGACCCATGTGCAATTCCGTGCTCTAAGTACTTACCTAACGTATTAAGGTGCATGCAGACCAAAAGAGCATTCGCTGTTCTATCCCCCTACTCTACAAAATTCGATCTTTACACGAAACGTGATTCGTTGATTTCGTAGAGTGCGGGGTAGAACTGCAGCGAATGCTCTTTTAGTCTGCATGTACCTTTATACGCTATCCTCGTCCTGCTTTTCATACTAACTATGAGCTATTGAAATTTAAACCAAATTAATATAAAAATATTGTAGTTTTTCTTTTGTTTTGCATTTTTTCATAAAATACAATATTTTTTTAATTGTGACCTCAACCGAAACAGGCTTTTTATACATAATTTGACAAAAATAGGTATGTCCTTTAGGAATCACAAAGGACAGGACGAAGCTATAAGGCTGCCAGTATTGAATTAATGCCAAAGCACATTCCCATAATACCTATTTTACAGAAAGTAACCAATAAATAAATATATATCTTGGAACATCTTACACAAATCGACCTAGTCCCACAGTAAGCTCAATCAATGCTTGTGATGTGGAATTTAGACTCTTTGTATTGTCAATTATCAATAATAGCAAACACAGTTCCACTTGCCTAATCTAGGGTTAGGCTTCTAATAAGACGTTAAACGAATATAATAAACGTTGTGTCAAAATGCATGGACTTAACCAGTTGACCCCGTGTTCGCAGCCCTAGATTGTTTAAGTAGACCTAAGTGCTTCGTCGTCTGTATGTAATTAATAGTCGTATAATTGAGTAATTTTTATTTACGTGGCATTTTTTTTTTTCAGCTTCTGCTACCTCCACCAACGAGTACCTCAAGAGCGCTGGCGAATACAAGTATTCTGCAATTGGAGCATCGTTCACATAGTGTTAAGTTAGTTTAAATCCTCCTTCAATCTTCCGTTCCATGTGTAGCTTAGGGAGTCATTCGTAAGCTTTTCAAGGCACAAGCTCTCCAACTGGCTCCATGTACTGATTGAAACTTCTGTGCTATCTGAATATTTTTGTTTCATAGCCAGCCTATGTTATACAAGTTTTCATTTGACACAGATGCTTCTATCTTTTTGTCTTGTAGATGCCTAAACCTAAAGTACCTAAACCTAACATTTTTCTTTGTCTTTGTTCAGTTTTCTTGTTTCATCCAACGCTAACGAATTTATTCGCCATGGTTTAGTAATAAGCTATTTTTTGTATATTTTGTTAAAGAAATATTTATGAGAAATTCGAACTTTTATTTCGAAACTTCATCGTCGGAAGGCACCTAAAAATACCTACAAGTACCTATTTAGTTAAAATTATCTGACTAAGTATTCAATTGTTCATAGTACGAGTAAAATAGTAAAATGTGACACAATTTATTCACTTTGAGAAAGTGATTATTCGAACTGTAGGAATTTGGTTGCCAAGAGGATCTTCTTAGGTTTCATTAGCGAATCATACAAGTAGTAAACGAGGGTTCGTGCACGATAATGATAATTAAATAACGGTGTGGTCGGATTTAGCCTACTGATAGCTTGTATCGATAGAACTTAGGTACTCGTATTGGCAATGATCAGGTAAAGAAAATCGGGTTTCTTGTTAGATAGACGGTACGGCTCTGTACGGCCACATATTAATAAGATGAAATAAAAGTTCAATGAAATCAGTCGTAATCACCTACAGAATAATGGTAAGAAAATAGTACATTGTGCATCAAGGGAGGTAAGTACGGAATTACTAACGAGAGTGTTAGAATTTCCACTTACCGACCGTGATGCATACAATGTTTTTCATCACACTTGCCAACCAAAAAATAAGTTTTAAGACATAATATTATTAAATGACGTACGTACATTTCTATTACCCCCTAGGGAATTTCACTTTTCTATTACTCCCGCTACGCGCGCAAGCAATGGCGCGCTTAGACAGCAAGTGTGATGAAAAAACATTTTAATACACTTTAATGAGAATTTATAGCTGAATTCTGAAATTAAAAGTGACTGAAGGTAACAGTTCTCAATAAAATTACTACCTTTCGTAATTACCGACATTTCCTTTCCAACATGTAAATGAACAGTGATTGATATTGCGTTTACATGTTGAGTTCCTAATCTGATTGTACCGTGACTTTCAAAAATTAACTATTTACCGTGCCCTGTTAGTTACGAAGGCGACTCTGACGGGTTCACACCATGTTATACTCGGCAGAACTTTATCCTCAAAATCACCCGAATATCGAAAACAAATTTAACATTATATCTGATACAGCTTTCTCAGTAATTCTCGATAGCACTGTCGAAGACGAAAACGGATACGGGCAGTACTCTATTATCAATTCTGTGAAACCACTTGCCTACTTCAGTTCCATATTCGGAATTCAAATCATAAGATACAAGAATAATGATATTCACAGTTTGAAAGTACACAATAAAATATACAGTTTAATTGTTATAACAGCAATGCTTTTTTTTCAAGTTTTCATGACCCCAAAGAGCTGGAACGATACCAAGTCAGATATCCCCTTAAACATTTTAACTAAATGTTTCGGTATTCTTGCGATCTTGGAGGTCACATACCTTATTTATATTACTACATTCGGTAATAGTCAGCATTATTACAAAATGCTAAAGAAATTGAATGATTTTGACCAACACTTTATGACGTCTAAAACACTTTTCATCAAAGGAAGATTTGTCTTCGTCGTTTTCATCTTACATTCCATGGTGCAAATGTTGTGTTGTTTTATTTTTCGCCCATTCAATATACAGAACGTATCTGTGTATTTTCTGCTATATTCCTTAATTCTGCAAGGGGCTATTATTATAGCATTTCTTGTAAACATATATACCAGAATATTACTTTTAAATGAATTGTTGAAGAAAAAAATAAGCGATTGTATACCTTGGAACAAGGTTTCTATTTACAAAAGATCTTTCAGGGATGAACTCATGAAGGTACGTACAAATTGATTTTCAGTTTTTAATTTGAAAATGTTAAATATTACGACAACTTTAACATCAGAATAATACATGTGCATTCAGACCAAACGAAGCATTCGCTATTCTATCCCCCCCACTCTACGAAATTCGATCGTTACACAAATTGTGATTCGTTGATTTCGTAGAGCGGGGGATAGAACGGCGAATGCTCGTTTGACCTTTACTTTGGTACCTATGTTAATCATGAGCATACAACATAACCCAGTAAAAGATGCTTTATTAAACATGTTCAAGCTTTTCTATGAGTTGGCAAAACATCTTGTGTACATAATGCATAATGAAAATAGGATAATACTTTATCCTATCGCTATCAAAACAATGCTCCAACTGTTCTAGAAAACATTCGCTGACTCGCGAATACTCGAACAGAAACTCTGCAGCCACTACAGCTGGTTCGAGCTTATGCAAATGTATGATAAAATTGCCGACTGCGTATATCTGTTTAATAAAATTTATGCCGGACAGGTGAGTTGGTCAGACTTGAGGTTAATATTAATGTTAGGCTATTTAAACTATGCAACACTTTACTTTACAGGTGTTTTTCATGTTCCAGTCTAGTTTTTTCTGCACCATGCTATTAATTTGTCGATATTTATCACCGTCTTTAAAGGTAACGTAGCTAATCCAACTTTTATCTTATTTATGAAATTGTGGACAAGCAATTAAGTATGATAAAGACTAATTATTTTTCTGCTTGCAGAATTCAAACGTAACACTGAGCGACCTGTACGTTTACACATTAATTAATAGCCGTCCAGTATATGTGTCTAAAATATGTGAAATGATGACTACTCAAAATAATACAATTTTGTCGATGCTGCTGAATGCTCTGGTTTATGGTGAATTTGGTAAGAGGTGTATTTTATACTGTGTACTATATTACTTGGTAATAGGGTAATGGTACTAATGTTTTAATACCTATCTTAAAACTTTCGTACTTAATGTAGATGTAGGTACATTATTACCTATACCATTAGGTATTCGTATAAGTAGGTAAGTATTCCTCGGCACGTGTGCTGCTTATAATTATCTAACGAATAATACCTATTAACTATATAAGTACGTAGGTATACCTAGGTACCAGAGACAATATCCCTCGTCACATGTTCCTTTAATTTGTTTTACGTAGGTATTTCAAAATTAGGTTTTTAATTCACTTTTTAATTAGCATACTCATCATAGGCACTAGATACTGGACCCGTTTTCTGGAGGTACTAGGGGGGTAATAGTCAAACCTCTTTCGAAATTTCACGATGTCATTAGTTGAGAACGGTCTGACAGGCTGATGGATAATGAACATACATCATGATCCCCCTTAGTGTTTTTAATATGCCGACTTGTTGATATGGCTTACTAACAATAATATATACTATACATACCTATGGACACGAGTTCGCTTTGTGACCTCAAGATATGTAGGTAGTTTTTCGAAATCAGCCTTCTAGCCCAAAAGTACTTGTGGGGAATAATGTCGAAAGGTTTCCTCGCACAATTCTTTTTTGCACATTCAATAGCGGTACTTAGGTAAGGTAGGTAAGGTAACTGAAGGATACAAAAGGTAAGATAATTTCGAAATTGTTTTATGTATTACTGTCATACTCGGTGACCAAAACATAAGTGCATTCCCGTTTCCAGTGAGGTTTTAGGAGGCAGAAGGAACTTCCTAAGTTTTTTTTTAATTTTTTCAAGTTTCAGAACTAGCGGTAGCTAACTAAGTAGATAGTGCCTACTTAATAGTAGCACCTGGTACAATTTTCGCATGATTTCAAAAAAATATCGAACCTTCTGAAACCTACAAGGCTCTAGGGGGGCTATTCTGAGTCCCAAAAGCTCAAAAGCAAAAGGTATGCACATATTTTTAAGCTACATTGTACAGGTTAATAGGAAGTTTTAAGATATTCATGAAACTTATTTCCTACTAAAATACTATTCACTAAAACTGAAGCAAAGCTCTTCTCTTCGGTTTAATCAGAAAGAAGCCATCTAAATAAACTGTTACCTAAACCAAAAGATAAAATCTAATCCCGAATAGAAAATTGCTAGTCACTAGAAAGTGACTAGTAATTTTATATTACAGAAGTCATATTTATATTTTTTTTTATCCAACGAAATACAATAAAAAGTAAAAATAAAAACCTTAATTACAAAACTAACAAACATATATTCTAACTTAATATTAAATATAATATATTACATATTTATATTACAGGAGTTAGGAAATAATATGTATAAATAGCTATACCTACCGTTCGTCAGTCGAAAACCAAAAAAAATGCAAACAAACCTAAAATCCTGCATTATTTTATAATTTTTATATCAATTAATTTGCACTTGTAGAACTCAATCTTGGATGTCTTTTCAATTCTATTTTACATTTTTAGTGTATTTTTTTATATTTATTTAGTTTTAACGTAAAAATATATCAACGTGACGTGTGAAAAAGACGTCAAATGCTCAGTCATATCTGTTTACATTTACTTTTAATTTCTATTCACTTGAACAGTATAGGTAGGTCGGTAGGGTATAGGGATCCATCACTTTGAATGGTTTCTTCTTAATTGACACTTTTTCTTACAAAATATCTTACATACATAGGTAAGTAGGTTTTATTAAACGGTTTTTATTAACTTCACCGCGTATCAACTGTCGTCGATGCTTCAAATCTTGTGATCGATTTTTCGACCACTTCTACTGCACTGAAATCAATAAAATTTGGAATTCCTATCAAGTCCCCATGACAATGCAATATTATAATATTTTTATCCTTGTATCCTCAAAGCCTGATGCTGCAGACGTACTGCTAACCTTAACCGAGAGTGTTAGACACGTGAAAATGAAAGTGTAGCATGTTTGGCATAATCAAATACTAACAGCCTGATCTTGACTTCCAACTCCTCACTCGTGATGCTGCGGTACTGCCCACAATAAACGCAAGGTTTATCTTTTATCGATATCTTGATTTTAAAGAAGTTCTTTAGATATTAAGTAGAAACATGCGAATTTAATAGGTACTAACGTCCAACTCCTCAAATCTGATACTCCAGTGTAACTGCCTGCCACAACCGCTAGGTTTAGCGATATGTAGATTTTGAAGTACTGCTTTAGATATTTGATAGAAACATACGGATGTCATTACCATCATCATCATCATATCAGCCGAAAGACGTTCACTGGTGAATATAGGCCTCCCCCAAAGATTGCCACAAGGACCGGCCCTGTGCCACCCGCATCCAGTGACCTTCACCTGGTCTTAAGTCCACCTTGTTGGGGGTCAACCCATACCCACGCTGCGCCTTCCGATACGTGACGTCACTCGAGAACCTTACCGCCCCAACGGCCATCGGTTCCACGCGCAACGAGCCCCGCCCACTGCCACTTCAGTTTAGCGATCCGAAGAGCTATATCCGTTACTTTGGTTCTGCTGTGGATGGTCTCATTTCTAATCCAATATCGCAGAGACTCCCAGCATAGCCCTCTCCATTGCCCTTTGGGTGACATTGAGCCTTCTTATGAGGGCCATTGTAAGCGACCACGGTTTAGTACCACTTATGTCACTTATATGTCATCACTGGCAACATACACTGATCAAAGACTTTCGTCTTCAAACCCTGCGGAATATTGGAAGAAAAGATACAGACGGATTTAATACTGACTTCCAACTCCTCAAACCTGATGCTGCTGAGACACGTGCCCCTGCCTGCCATAACCGCCAGGCTTATCGAAATGTTGAATTTAAAGTAAAGTTTTAGCTAATGGGTAAAAACATATATACTGAATACTCACTTCGAAATCCTCAAATCTGATACTGCAATATAACCGCTATTAGTTTGCCATAACCGCTAACAGCGTGGGTGGTTCGGATAGGACGTGGCGGCGGACCTGCGGTCCGCTTGTTGATAGTGTGAGTTCACCCCTCGGGCCTTCGGGTTCGCGTAGGGCGAGCCGTCGGCCCTGCGGCCCTCCAGCTGATAGAGTGACAGTGTAAGTGGATCGCGTAGGGTGAGCCGTCGGGCCTATGGCCCTCCAGCTGATAGAGTGACAGCGTGAGTGGATCGCATAGCGTAGGGCGAGCCGTCGGGCCTGCGGTCCTCCAGCTGATAGAGTGACAGCGTGTGAGGACCGCGTAGCGTGGGGCGAGCCGTCGGGCCTTCGGCCCTCCAGCTGATAGAGTGACAGCGTGAGTAGACCACGTAGCGTAGGGCAAGCCGTCGGGCCTTCGGCCCTCCAGCTGATAGAGTGACAGCGTGAGTGGATCGCGTTGCGTAGGGTGGCCAGCCGCCGGGCCTTCGGCGCTCCAGCTGATAGAGTGACTGCGTGAGTAGATCATTTAGGGCGAGCCGTCGGGCCTGCGGCCCTCCATCTGATAGAGTGACAGCGTGAGTGGTTCGCGTAGGGCGTGCCGTCGGGCCTGCGGCCCTCCGGTTGATAGACTGGCAGCGTAGGTGGCTTGCGTAAGACGTGCACTCAGACCTGAGGTCCTCCAGTTGATAGACAGAGAGTGACAGCGTGAGTGGATCGCGTAGGGCGAGCCGTCGGGCCTGCGGCCCTCCAGCTGATAGAGTGACAGCGTGAGTGGATCGCGTAGCGTAGGGCGAATCCCTCCGGCGGTCCCTGCGTGCCATAGTGCCGTCGAGCCTATGGCCCTCCGGTTGATAGACTGCTTGGATTGACCCTTTGGGCCCTCAGTTGGCGTCAGACTTTCCGTCAGACCTGCGGTCCTCCGGTTGGTCGACTGACAGTACGAGTTTATATTTTATAGTCTCGAAATTCGACTTGTATAATGTGTACAATATAAAAAAATTTACTTCGCATATTGTAAACAACATCTTTGATCTAAGATAAGTAGGTATAGTATCGGAAATAAACTTAACAATTGCACTAAAAACTTTAAAATAAAATAAGTAAAAAAGTTTTAAGTTAAACGGTTTTTATTGCACCAAAAACTAGAAAATAAAAATTAGTTGTAACTAACCGTAGATGCTACTTTCTGTAGATTGGTCACGTGAAACTATTATCACTGTAGTCTTACCAAGTCGGATGCTGAAAGCCACGTTTAGCCTCTATGTCAGTGGATTAAGCGTTACCTAATCGGAAACTTTTACCAAACTAAAATAAAAACGTGGGGCGTTATTATAAAGAAATATGTAAGTTCAAAATATGTAGCAGTAATTGTAACTTTAATTTTGCAATTAATCATCCAACACTTCTACAGAGGTAAATACATTTTATCAAGGTCAGAACAAAACTTATTACACTATTGCTGTCTTGATTTTTATGTGTGTTCTTAAATAACTATAGTGACTTAATCACAATTGCGTACGCCCCACGTTTTTATTTCAGTTTGGTAAAAGTTTCCGATTAGGTAACGCTTAATCCACTGACATAGAGGCTAAACGTGGCTTTCAGCATCCGACTTGGGAAGACTACAGTGATAATAGTTTCACGTGACCAATCTACAGAAAGTAGCATCTACGGTTAGTTACAACTAATTTTTATTTTCTAGTTTTTGGTGCAATAAAAACCGTTTAACTTAAAACTTATTTTTTATTATTATCTTCACCGCGTATCAACTGTCGTCGATGCTTCAAATCTTGTGATCGATTTTTCGACCACTTTTACTGCACCGAAATCAATAAAATTTGGAAATGTTATCAAGTCCCTATGACAATGCAATATTATAATATTTGTATCCTTGTATCTTCAAAGCCTGATGCTGCAGACGTACTGCTTACCTTAACCAAGAGAGTTACAAACGTGAAAATGAAAGTATAGCATGTTTGGCATAATCAAATACTAACAGCCTGATCTTGACTTCCAACTCCTCACTCCTGATGCTGCAGTACTGCCTTCATTAACCGCAAGGTTTATCTTTTATCAATATATGATTTTAAAGAAGTTCTTTAGATATTAAGTACAAACATGCGAATTTAATACTAACGTCCAACTCCTCAAATCTAATACTCCAGTGTTACTGCCTGTCACAACGGCTAGGTTTAGCGATATGTAGATTTTGAAGTACTGCATAAGATATTTGGTAGAGACATACGGATTTCATTATCATCATCATCATCATAGCAGCCGAAAGACGTTCACTGGTGTATATAGGCCTCCCCCAAAGATTGCCAAAAGGACCGGCCCTGTGCCACCCGCATCCAGCGACCTTCACCAGGTCATTAGTCCACCTTGTGGAGGGCCTACCCATGCTACGCCTTCCAGTACGTGACCGCCACTCGAGAACCTTACCGCCCCAACGGCTATCGGTTCCATGCGCAACGCCCACTGCCACTTTCTGCGACCCTCCGGCCGATAGAGTGACAGCGTGAGTGGATCGCGTAGGGCGAGCCGTCGGGCCTTCGGCCCTCCAGCTGATAGAGTGACAGCGTGAGTGGTTCGCGTAGGGCGAGCCGTCGTGCCTGCGGCCCTTCAGCTGATAGAGTGACAGCGTGAGTGGTTCGCGTAGGGTGAGCCGTCGGGCCTGCGGCCCTCCAGCAAATAGAGTGACAGTGTGAGTGGATCGCGTAGGGCGAGCCGTGGGCCTGCGGCCCTCCAGCTGATAGAGTGGCAGGCTGGCAGCGTGAGTGGTTCACGTAGGGCGAGCCGTCGGGCTTGCGGCCCTCCAGCTGATAGAGTGACAGCGTGAGTGGTTCACGTAGGGCGAGCCGTCGGGCCTGCGGCCCGCCAGCTGATAGAGTGACAGCACGAGTGGATCGCGTAGGGCGAGCCGTTGGGCCTTCGGCCCTCAAGCTGATAGAGTGACAGCGTGAGTGTTTCGCGTAGGGCGAGCCGTCGGGCCTGCGGCTTTCCAGCTGATAGGGTGACAGCGTGAGTGGATCGCGTAGGGTGAGCCGTCGGGCCTTCGGCCCTCCAGCTGATAGTGTGACAGCGTGAGTGGTTCGCGTAGGGTGAGCCGTCGGGCCTGCGGCCCTCCAGCTGATAGAGTGACAGCGTGAGTGGTTCGCGTAGGGCGAGCCGTCGGGCCTGCGGCCCTCCAGCTGATAGAGTGGCAGCGTGAGTGGTTCGCGTAGGGTGAGCCGTCGGGCCTGCGGCCCTCCAGCTGATAGAGTGACAGCGTGAGTGGATCGCGTAGGGCGAGCCGTCGGGCCTGCGGCCCTCCAGCTGATGGTCGACTGACAGTATGAGTTTATATTTTATAGTCTCGAAATTCGACTTGTATAATGTGTACAATATAAAAATTTAAACTAGATTTTGTCAACAACTTAATTGATTGATATATTCCATATTATCAGATTTCTGTTATCTAAGGTATTGTATGCATAACATGTCCATTTGAGACACTTTGGGCATTCAAGCTGACATTATTTTAGTGTCGGATTTCTAAAAATATCTAGTCAGCAGGGTTTCCCCTCTCGTTACATATAAAATAATGTCCATTACGTTTACATATGTGTCGTGATTAAAGCGCGAGAGTTAAACGCTAGCAGTGCATAATTGTAATGCATATTACAAACAACATCTTTGATCTAGTATAAGTAGGTATAATATCGGAAATTAACTTAACAATTGCACTAAAAACTTGAAAATAAAATAAGTAAAAAAAGTTTTAAGTTAAACGGTTTTTATTGCACCAAAAACTAGAAAATAAAAATTAGTTGTAACTAACCGTAAATGCCACTTTCTGTAGATTAGTCACGTGAAATTATTATCACTGTAGTCTTCCCAAGTCGGATGCTGAAAACCACGTTTAGCCTCTGTGTCAGTGGATTAAGCGTTACCTAATCGGAAACTTTTACCTAACTAAAATAAAAACGTGGGGCGTTATTATAAAAAAACATGAAAGTTCAAAATATCAAATTGTAGCTTTAATTTTGCAATTCATCATCCATCTGTTCCAACACTTCTATAGAGGTAAATAACTTTTATCAAGGCCCGAACAGAACTTATTACACTATTGCTGTTTTGATTTCTATGTGTGATCTTAAATAACTATAGTGACTTAAACACAATTGCGTACGCCCCACGTTTTTATTTCAGTTTGATAGGTAAAAGTTTCCGATTAGGTAACGCTTAATCCACTGACACAGAGGCTAAACGTGGTTTTCAGCATCCGACTTGGGAAGACTACAGTGATAATAGTTTCACGTGACTAATCTACAGAAAGTGGCATTTACGGTTAGTTACAACTAATTTTTATTTTCTAGTTTTTGGTGCAATAAAAACCGTTTAACTTAAAACTTTTTTTACTTATTTTATTAATCATATCGTGTAAGATATACCTAGTGTACTTAGGTAGCAATTTCGGCAACTTATTTTAAGTGTACCTACCTACGCGCTCATAAGTAGGTATATTTGAACTACCTACCTATTTAACAGTCAAGTGGCTGTCAGATCTGTTAGTAGAAGCTGGTCAAGTCAGGAAAATGTGATAATTGATAAAGTAACACATTACTTCTTACATTCCCTATACACAAATCATAATTATGAGCAATTCTCAAAAAGTTTGTACATTTGGATCACGTCTTCTACAGGTATTGATAAAAAAAACCGGCTAAAAACATGTCGGGCCCTGCTCAGATAGATATATTCAAAAACGGCTGGGCCGATAACGTTCGAAATAGTTTAATTTTAAAGTACCTATATGGTATAACTATTTTTTGACTTCAGAAAAAAAACTTTCTTTTGTTAAGACCCTTATTTTTTGACAATGTACAAACTTTTTGAGAATTGCTCATCTAGAGTTGAAGCGGAGCCAAGATACTTATTAGTAGATAATTTTTATGTTTGAACAATGAACTATACTTACCTATAGAGAGTTGTTTTTCTTGCAGATGATGAGTACAAAAATCAAATTCAAACCATGATTAATCTGGTTAACACTCGAAAAATGGAAATAACTACCAATGTATTTACAGCAAACCTGGAAACAGTTCTGCATCTCTTTGGACGTCTCGTCTCGTACACTGTTCTTATGATACAGTATTTTTATATGCACGTGTTTTCGGAATAACTTTTTACGAGTCACATTTTCGTCGGTGTCCCCTTCGCAAAAACATATTTAAGTTCACGACTCTCGCGGTTATAGCTTTATTTCCTCTGGGAAAAATGAAATCTCGGGTCAAAGTATGAAGTGGAATTTTCTGCAAGAAATAAACTGCAACATTGTGCCACTTGTGTTGAGATTACTGTTGTATTACCTGTGCTGTTATTGTTACCTTTCTGCACCGGTGTGATATAAGAACATGTTATAATAAAAATATAATTAATAAACGTGTGCTAACTAATCACTATTTTCAACTCTTCTAAATTGAAATGGTACCTACCTACGAAAGGCTAGGGCTAGCCCTAAGTTACTTAATGATATGCAGCTTGAACAATTGTAGGTATCTACACGTACTTGATGTACGTGTAATATATTGATGTACGTATAATGTAGTAATATATAAAATTACCGAGAGTCTGGCATGAGGGTTTTCGAAATTATCGAAATTCTGCCACCAGGCAGCGCTACGTAGGCGTGTGGTCCAAACAGCTGTCAGATTATACTATTCATAGGCACTGGACATAAAATATCGAAATTTTATTGCATTTGGAAATTTATTGATTTAGTAATGGATTTACCTACAACTAGTGAACGGTCGTCGAACTGAAGATTGAGCTCAAAACAGGCGCGCAAAGTCACTGGTACTAAAAAAATAATAGAATTTTGTTCATTTCATGAGAATTGACTTGGAACCAACTTGGAACTATTTTATTTATTTATTTTAGTAAACAATATTCGTAAAGTAATGGTTTTAGTCGTTAAGAATAAATAAACCTAAAAATATATTGAAAATTAAATAAGCGTATTTATTTTGACAGTTCGGTGGACCTTACACACAGTGCTGCCATCTCACCGCCCAGAATAATTCGGTGCATGGTGTGAAGAACTTGATAACTCGAGATATTTTGGTAAACAAAAATAAATTTAATTTATGAGAGATAGAAGTTCAAATTCCTTCTACTTTTCATCTCGAGTTATCAAGTCCTTCACGCCATGCACCGAATTATCAATAACCCTCAATAGTGGTATTGTGTTGTGCGTTTACAACCAGCGAACGGAAAAAACATAGAAGGCGAACTAGCTCCGAAAAGTGACGCCTCGAAACCGGATACATGGGCATCGATCTATATGACACAGAGCCTTAGTATACAAATAGCTGACACGTCGTGCGGTCTTACTGACAGCTGGCGAAAAATCTCAAAACTAAGTAAATATGACCCGTTACGCCATCAAATGCACAGAAGACGCTGACACAAGCACCATAAAAAAGATAGAATCACATTTCACAAGAAATAGTCTCACTACATTTTATTTTAAATTTATTTGTTTTGGAGCAATTTTATATGGGGATGGTATAATGCCACCATTTGCTCTGCCATGTACTCTGGCATGATCATTGATGTGCTAGTAGGAATTACAATGGCGACAGCTCATACAATCAAATAATACCACATTTTTAGTAAAAATGTGCAAATCATCGTGATAGCATTTGCAATGATGCCAATGACGATAAAATAAAATATGCAGTTTCAGTTGTATGAGAAATTGTTTTTTTTTTGTTTTTACATTGAACATATTAGTTTAGTTTATTTTTATTATCTTTTCCTTCGTCTACATTTCTAAACAGTAGCGTTCTATAGATGCTGTCAAATAAACCTAAACCATCTCCTAGCCGTCGTTTCTCTAAATTTGTAGCATACACTAAAATAAAATTTGGTGAATATGTTCGCCGTTTGTTATTTAAACTGGTAAAAGTGGAGTTTTAAATAATTAGGCACAAGTGATACAACATAGAAATGTAACAGAAAAACCTGAGGTATTTTTTACGATTCTACTGTTATGTAGCAGTAGAATCTGCATAGCCTGCCTATATGCAGGTTATGGAGACGAGATCGGGGATAATAAATAGCAAGAATATATAGAATATTCGAAAATATATTTATATTAATAATTCAATTTCTTTGAATATTTTGTGTCTTAAATTGCTTAATTCAACAACAATAACAACAATTATTGTTGTTATTATTGTCCACTTGTTTTTCTGTATTCACCACGGGAACGCAGAAAAACAAGAAGCAAAATAATTTATTACTGAATTATTTATAAAATATAATATTATTATTAAAATATAATAATAATATTATTTCAAGTTATCGCAATAAAAATGTGTATTGTAAAAATTGCTCTCCATTGCATTAAACCGTTTACGAACAATGCGTTCTTAATGACACATGTATTTTGGTAACGATCGCCATTTTGTAACCAACCAATCAGAATGCACTGTTTTGACGTTGACCAATTATATTTATGGACATTCGCGTAATTTAAACCGACCTCATCGTTTTGACGATTTTGATTGGTAGCTTAGTGCACATGCGTATATCCAGTTATTGCCCGTTATATGAACAGAATTTGGTATGAAGGGATGCTTCTATGTTTTTTTCCTTCGCTGTTTACAACGTATTGGGTATTGTTTTGTTTGCGTTTTCTCGATTCTTGTACTGTCATCATTTGACTAATATTAAACCTAATGGCAAAGGTGTAAGGTCCATCTTAACAGTGTTACTTTTCGTGATACGACTACAAAATAGAATTCAATTAGATACTAATTACTCTATAAAACGTGTACAAAGAAAAGACAATGTTTACAAAAATCCTACTACTACGTAGGTATACAAATATTTAATATTGAGATGTCATAGATATCGTTGGTAAAATCGGTATTTTTTCTTTGGTATATCATATCGATACCTTTGGGTTCAATTAGGAGGCACCGAGGGGCCGCGCCGAGTGTGCCACTAAGAGGGATGGATATATAGTGAGCGTTGTTGCCATGCGAGAAAAATTACCCCATCATTTACCCTATTATATGAAACAATATTAAAATGTAATATCAAATATGTTTATTTAACTGGAGTTTTAGTTTCTTAGTGTACCTTATTTAATTTAATTTACGAAATAGTAAACTGTCATAGATACGTGGCGTTTTTCAAGCAAAATATACATCTTTGCCGAATATCAATTAGATTGCATTTTAACGTATACCAACCGACAGTAGAATCCAAAAAAAGAATGTAAGCAAATATGGCTGACATTCCATAGCATCTGACGTGTTTGAAACATATCGTGAAATACGTTCGCAGATATAATTTTAGGTTACCACTATAAATATCAATATTTTTTACTAAAAATGTATGTGAACTCTTTCAAGTTCGGAATAAAACTACGATTGTGTTTTAAAAGTGTTTTATTATGGAATAATGCAAGTTATTAGGATTGTTTACATTTTTTTTGGATTCTACTGACGAATGGTGTAAACGGTTTGCGGACAGCTCATATTGACTAGCAAAGATGCATTATTTACTTAAAAATAATACATTTTTTTTACTTTTAGGTATACACTATCTTCTACCATCCCCGACTCTCAATTTCAACTCGTCAATAATGATATATTTAGTAACTTATCGACATTAAATTAATATATATATATATATATATATATATATATATATATATATATATATATATATATCATCATCGATTTCATTAGAAGAATGAAAAATTACATGTACCTACTTACCACAAACAACATAGTACATAAACCCTCGATTACCCAAACTAGTTTGGGCAAACTTATTCGGATAATTTAAATAGGATAAGGTAAAATAAAACGACAACGTATATACAAATAACATTTAATTTACTCATAAATAATTAGAATTCTATGGAAAGAAAACATTTGCAAGTGCACCATCGGGCCAAACCACCATTTATACATTATAATAATTTTACGAACGTGGGCAACTATCATACTGAAATTACCCCAAAATTTTGGGTAATTATACCCTCCTTGCCCTGGCATCCCTCGAACAATAACAAAGTCACTGAATTATTTCCCTTTTCCGAGTTAATTATGGCCAAAATGCTTTCTAATAACTAGTATTTTTATCAGTTTACATTTTAAAATGGTTTGCTAACAGTTTCATTTAGAATTAGACTGAAAAACACTATATTTACCTGCGAAAGGTTATGTCAGCAATTTTCCGCTCGTTTCAACTTTTACAGCCTAGTACTTCGCATCGCACCATATCTAGAAGATAAACACAGATGAAATTGTTCAAAATAAGCCTTGGGATAAGTTGTTTGTGTCCACTTTCACATTGAAAACATTTAATTTCACTCCCACCAGACGTAAATGACGTATTCAACGCATTTGTCTGGCACGTAGATGCTAAGTGCCACACAAAAAATAGTGGCACAGTGATAAGGACGGACGATTATCGTTCCTTTTCACTTCCACTAGTTAAAAGTTTAATAAGACCATCCCTTTCGTTCTTGCTATTATTATTACGTTGTCAAATCCATATTAATCCTACATTCATGGGAGGCACACTAAAAAGCATAGACTTATTAATTTAATAGACCGAGTCTATTGTATCTGTGGGTGACGCCAGCAATGCCTGTCAACGATCTTTGTTTGGCTATACTAGTGCACCTAAACCGCAAATAGTAAAAGTGATTAAAATAAAGCTTTTCATGTATATTTCTGTTCGATAAGTGCACGGAATGTGATAAAAGTGATGACTTGTGTGGTTCCATGGTGTAAAAACCGCCAGGGTTACCTGAATGAACAAAATAAAGACATTACGTTTCACCGGTAATTTAGTTTTGACTTGAATTTTAAAATTTCGAACCTTATTAAGGTAAAAGTAACTGAAAATCTTATTCAATATTTGTTGCCGGATACATGTGTGTAGCTTTGTGAATTAACCATTCGTATTTGCATTCGTAATGTAATTATAAATAGTGGGATTCAAATATTTGTATTGCATAGTGTTGTACTTAAGCGATCGATCGTGATATCGATAAATCTATTGATAGCCAACTCAGAAAATGAATCGATGTTTTTAATTTCCAACAGGTTTCCACAGGACACTGAACAAAGGCTAATATGGGTCAAAAATATCAAAAAGGCAGACGACTGGTGCCCTAAAAAGTATTCAAAAATATGCTCCGCACATTTTTAAGCTGTTGTTTCAGGCAAGGGCGTACCCATAAGTGATTACATTCTGACGTAGTACCCACCATATTTGGTAATCATCCAATGTCATGTCAACCAGAAAGTAAAGTAAGTTTAGTTTAATAATGACACTCATGTGATACTTCTGTAGACTGATTAATTATAAAGAAGCCATCATACGAAAATTGTTAGGTATGCTTTAAGGGATGATAAGTTCCGTAAAACATGTTATAATGAGGGTTTTCTGAAATGCCGTTCATCAGGGCGGCAGCACTGAGGCGTCAGGTCCAGAAACTTGTCTAAATTCTCAGAGCGCCTATACACGGTGGAATTTAATCGGTGAACAGGAACCCATTTTTCTAATTCAGTAATCGATGGCGGTCACGTTTATGTAGTACTTAAGTGGAACCAAGTTTTTTTTAGCATATTTTTTTTTTATGTTGAAATTAAAATTTATTGTCACCCTACTAATGGTTTAGTCTGAAAAGTTTAATACCTCTTTTCAAACTATCAGCCCTAGAAACTTAAAACATAAATGAGCAATAACCACTCACATGCTTTAATTTTTGCGATAGACTCTATTCCTATGTAAAATAAGAGCGATGCATGGCTGATAGTTTGAAAAGAGGTATTAAACTTTTCAGACTAAACCATTAGTAGGGTGACAATAAATTTTAATTAAAGTTTAATTTCAACATAAAAATTTGTTATGCTAAAAAAAAACTTGGTTCCACTTAAGTACTACATAAACGTGACCGCCATCGATTACTGAATTAGAAAAATGGGTTCCTGTTCACCGATTAAATTCCACTGTGTAGTTTCGTGTTTAAATGATTTGTACAAGTTAATAAAATTATGTAAAAAAATAAAATGACCTTCTTCTAGTTAGTTGTTCTTTGAGGCTAGGTAATTGTGTTTCTTAGCGGGACCTTACCGCTAAGTGGCGCCAACTAGTGGCATACGTTTTAGACAGAACACTTCTTATGACATTTGACATTTTAATTAAAGAAAATATTTCATTAATTTTGTGATTTTATTTTTATCCTAAAGTGTAGATTTAGAAATCATGACATATTAAGGATCGCAGAAGATCGTGATTCTGGGTAGGAAATAAGGTTTATTCGCACTGTTCATCGCTACCTAATTTGGTAAAAATATTATTATTGCCGATAAAAGCATACGATGAAGACTGGACAACACTAATAGTAATGACATTTTATCTAGTCAGGTTGGTAGCATTGTTCAAGAAAAATTAAGAAAATGGAGTCGGTGATATAATTCACGACCGAGTAGAACTACCTTGTTTGTCTCTTTTTCCTTATGGAATACATACTGAGATGGTAAAGGATGACAATAGTTTGTTCAGGTATGTCTTAATACACGGAATCTTCCCTATATTTTATCTGTGCTAAAAAGCGTTAATAGACGTTCGAACATGGTCCACTCCGCACCGCGAACTTGGTCCGCTCCGTACCAAATTCGATGGTGTGTTCAGCGGTCCGCCGACATTATTATTATTATTGACGGTGCGGTCGGTTCGATGGTTTTCCCACAGGATTTGGTGCGGTCCGCACCAAGTTCGCTCGTGTGGACGGCGCCACCGCACCGTACAGCGCTTACTTGTAGGTAATTAATTAAAAGTAAACAAACAATTCGTAAATTTTCGGGTATTTATGAAATTTATAGACATAACAGTGTCTCATAAATAATAATGTGCCAAAATGTAATTATTATTATTATTTTTTTATTTTTTTTTCAAATATTAGTATGGATAATAATGTTATTTTCTGTTTATGTATGTAATAATAATGTTGTAAACAATGTGACATGTAATATTATTGAATTTTATAAATAAAATTTGATTGATTGATTGATTGTAGCGACGATGGTTGCCACAACTAACGCGATTATAGCTTTTTTGGATAAAATCGGAGGCATATCGACGTGATCACTGTCTGGTAGCACGAAACGCACTGGACCGTTTTTGAACGGTGCGATGGTGTGGCGAGTCGAGCGCACGTACGGACCGGATCAAGTTCGCGGTGCGGAGTGGACCATATTCGAACGTCTATTAACGCTTAAAAGATCAACGCAGATGTCGCTACTGGGAACTGTACCTTGTTTACGTCTCGTGTCAAGTGTGTAGTTGCGATTTTTTCACAAAAGATTACGATTTTCAAGTGAAAATGTACTCTTTTATGACTGTACGCGAGCTTCAAGCTGAGCTTCGAAGGAGAAATGCGACAGTGGCTGGAAAAAAGACTGATTTGGTACAAAGGTAATTAATTAAAACATTTGAGGTTATGTTACATATTTTTAGTGTTAATTTCATGTTTTTACACTCAAGTATGTATTTTCTTTTTAGATTGGAGGCATATGATCGAAATCAAAACTTTGGTGCAAACCTGGATGTTCAGGAAGACCGTTCGTATGCGTACCCACCCGCTGATACTTTCAGGGATATTAACGCTGATTCGCCTATTCCCAATATCAGCAAACAGGAAATACAGGAATACTTTCAAAGGTATGTTCGTAAATTTGTTTCTTAGCTGTTCGTACTTATTTACTGTTATTGAATATTCATATAAAATATCTCTCTTCATTATTTTCCTACAGATACAACACTCACCCGAAAGGACAACTTCTTTACGAATCTCGTCATCTTGTGACGGCTCGTTACTCGTCCGATGGAACGTACACCTATTTACGTGGACAGTGCAAAGCGAGCATGAAGAGCCTAACGTATGTTGTGGACGTGAAAGTCACTCAAGAAGGTTCTATAGAAGAGTGCCACTGCGAGTGTGCTGCAGGAAGCGGTACAGAGGCAAGTTGCAAGCATGTTGCTGTTTTGTTATTGGGTGCTCATGATATTGTCAACAAAAACTATATACTACTTCATCAAGTTTGCACTCAACAGCTGATGACATTTAAGAGGCCTAAAAAGGTTTTTCAAAAATCACCCATTGCTGCACAAAACTTACCCACCAAAAGGATGAAGAGTTGTAATTACGATCCTCTCAAAGAGGAAGATATAATGTGTAATTACGAAGATTATGTGAGAAACTTGGCCATAGGTTATGGAGAAACATCTATGCCTATACTGCAAACGTATGAACCGACAAATCCTCATGCAATTGAATGGGATCACTCATACAGTCAGGAGACTGCACAAGAAAACTTGCTAAAATATTTATATCTTAAGGATATCACTCCCGAGCAGATAAAGGAGGTTGAACAAAAAACTAGAGGACAAGACACATCTTCAGAATGGCATGAAATGCGGTCATGCAGGATTACCGCTAGTATGTTTTATAATGTGAGCCATAGCACTCATATCGGTAAAAAGGCGATAATAGAGAAGATTCTCTCACCAAAGCCAGTGTACACAAGAGCTGTAACTCATGGAAAGATTCATGAACCCATAGCTATTCAAAAATATGAAGCAATGTATGGCTTAGATGTAGAGAATTGCGGATTATTTATTTCCGATGAACACCCATTTCTTGCCGCCTCACCAGATGGGTTACTTGGAGAGGACACTGTCATTGAGGTTAAGTGTCCATATGCTGCAAGACACAGCATTATAACTGAGGTTACAGTAGCATATCTAGAAAGGATCAATGGTAACTTACATTTAAAAAAAAGGCACCCTTATTATGCTCAGATTCAAGGGCAGCTTTATTGCAGTAAGAGGAAATACTGCAATTTTATTGTATATACCTTTCAGGACATGAAAATCTTGTTTATAAACCGGGATGACAGCTATATTAATGAGTAGGGCCTGCAGTACCGGGGCCGGTACTGAGATTTTCACTTCCCGGTACCGAGCGGTACCAGTACCGGGACTCCCGGTTCTGTCCGGTTCTTCCATCGGCGTATGACTTGACTTTATGTTTCAGCCTATGAAGTAAAACTACTTGTAATAGTTTACCATTTTTATTTATGGATAAGTACAATCGAGAGGTTCTTTTTATGTCTAGGACACGTGCGGCGGCTTCAGTGGTTAGAAGGAAAGAGGGAGTTGTGGGCTCGGTGCTCCGCTTTTTGTGGTGTCGAGTGCGCGCAACCTGGGCGCTGTCGTCGCGCTCTGGGAGCCCTCTCATTCGCTACCGACGGTCGTCTGGATTGGTCAACGCCGGTGCCAATGTTACCAGGCGTTAACACTTTATTACTAAATTGTTTGTTGAACAAAGAAATATAAATAAACCGTAACGCAGCGCTTATAGTATTAAATGTGACGTTTTCAAATTCGCGTACAGTCAAGTGCAAAAATAAGTATCGAAAGAATCCGTTCATAAATATGTTACGACGTTCTTATTACACAGAATTAGAGTGCACTGGGACATATTTTTGAACGTTTTTGTATACCCCTTATTTTGTCTTTGACTGTACCATTGGACGAAATTTGCTCGTATTTTTATACGAATTAGAGCGTCCTTGTGCTTAAGTGACAATGTTGTACCTTTATGAAAATGTCACAAAACTCACAAACTATTAAAGATAGAAGTAGAAAACAAGTAAAAAACCATGAAAAAATATTTTATTGCAAAAACGACATTAAAACACTAATGTTTTACGTGGCACTAAGATACCTGTCGATTTGTCGTTAGAAAGTATCAACATTATGCAGGTACCCTTTTTGCACTAACACGCTTTCATTACTAACTTCAGTGCTAAACCACTATTTAGTCAGTTGCGACTCGACCGTTGACCAAAACGCATGACATTTTTGGGAAAAAGTGCCATAAATCCAAAAAAGAAGTGATGAAGTGATTATGCTAAGAATGTTATAAGGGTAACTGCCATATTTGTATAATGTGGCTGTTTTGAATAAAATAAATATGTAAATATTGTGTTACTTTATATAAAAAGGATTCACAATACGGAATGTGGCGGTTTAGATTTTAAAATTGGTCCTATTAAATTGAATTTTTTCTAAAAAAAAACTGCCGTAAGTATTTGGATATGCAACTTTTTGAATTAAAAATATATTCGGGTCTATCAATCACAGGTGTCATATTTGTACATGTGGCTGTTTTGAATTAAATAAATGTGTATGTATTATTTATAAACAAAGGAAACGCAATACGGAATGTGGCAGTTTAGATTCTGAAATGTAACTACACTGCACAATTGTACCTACGTTTCAAAAAACAAAACGATCGTATTTGCATTTAGAATAATATTTAAATCCATAAAATGTGCCAGAGTTACTAATTTCTTGCAAAACATGTTTGCTTTGCTGATCTGTTGATCTGAACAAGAAATATTATTACCCCTATAAATAAACAATCAAATTTGATATTATTAATATTGGTATATATTAGTCAACATCAAAATGTCATAATTCAAAGATAGGTTTTTTGTGGACAGGCATAGAAGGTACAGAGATTTCTAGTCCATACATCTGTCATCATCAATATCATCATACATGTCATAATTTAAATAGAGCTTTTTTTGTGGATAGGACTACAGAGGTATAATATACCTATAGATTTTATCCATTTTATGTATTAATTGTATTATGTATAAATGTTTTACATTAAATATAAAAAAATGTATACACAAAAGCACTCGTGTGCTTTACACGATCACAGCTACATAAGAGTTAAAAAATAAGTAAAAAAAGTTTTAAGTTAAACGGTTTTTATTGCACCAAAAACTAGAAAATAAAAATTAGTTGTAACTAACCGTAGATGCTACTTTCTGTAGATTGGTCACGTGAAACTATTATCACTGTAGTCTTCCCAAGTCGGATGCTGAAAGCCACGTTTAGCCTCTATGTCAGTGGATTAAGCGTTACCTAATCGGAAACTTTTACCAAACTGAAATAAAAACGTGGGGCGTACGCAATTGTGATTAAGTCACTATAGTTATTTAAGAACACACATAAAAATCAAGACAGCAATAGTGTAATAAGTTTTGTTCTGACCTTGATAAAATGTATTTACCTCTGTAGAAGTGTTGGATGATTAATTGCAAAATTAAAGTTACAATTACTGCTACATATTTTGAACTTACATATTTCTTTATAATAACGCCCCACGTTTTTATTTTAGTTTGGTAAAAGTTTCCGATTAGGTAACGCTTAATCCACTGACATAGAGGCTAAACGTGGCTTTCAGCATCCGACTTGGTAAGACTACAGTGATAATAGTTTCACGTGACCAATCTACAGAAAGTAGCATCTACGGTTAGTTACAACTAATTTTTATTTTCTAGTTTTTGGTGCAATAAAAACCGTTTAACTTAAAACTTTTTTTACTTATTTTATTTTAAAGTTTTTAGTGCAATTGTTAAGTTTATTTCCGATACTATACCTACTTATCTTAGATCAAAGATGTTGTTTACAATATGCGAAGTAAATTTTTTTATATTGTACACATTATACAAGTCGAATTTCGAGACTATAAAATATAAACTCGTACTGCAGTCGACCAACCGGAGGACCGCAGGTCTGACGGAAAGTCTGACGCCAACTGAGGGCCCAAAGGGTCAATCCAAGCAGTCTATCAACCGGAGGGCCATAGGCTCGACGGCACTATGGCACGCAGGGACCGCCGGAGGGATTCGCCCTACGCTACGCGATCCACTCACGCTGTCACTCTATCAGCTGGAGGGCCGCAGGCCCGACGGCTCGCCCTATGCGATCCACTCACGCTGTCACTCTCTGTCTATCAACTGGAGGACCTCAGGTCTGAGTGCACGTCTTACGCAAGCCACCTACGCTGCCAGTCTATCAACCGGAGGGCCGCAGGCCCGACGGCACGCCCTACGCGGACCACTCACGCTGTCACTCTATCAGATGGAGGGCCGCAGGCCCGACGGCTCGCCCTAAATGATCTACTCACGCAGTCACTCTATCAGCTGGAGCGCCGAAGGCCCGGCGGCTGGCCACCCTACGCAACGCGATCCACTCACGCTGTCACTCTATCAGCTGGAGGGCCGAAGGCCCGACGGCTTGCCCTACGCTACGTGGTCTACTCACGCTGTCACTCTATCAGCTGGAGGGCCGAAGGCCCGACGGCTCGCCCCACGCTACGCGGTCCTCACACGCTGTCACTCTATCAGCTGGAGGACCGCAGGCCTGACGGCTCGCCCTACGCTATGCGATCCACTCACGCTGTCACTCTATCAGCTGGAGGGCCATAGGCCCGACGGCTCACCCTACGCGATCCACTTACACTGTCACTCTATCAGCTGGAGGGCCGCAGGGCCGACGGCTCGCCCTACGCGAACCCGAAGGCCCGAGGGGTGAACTCACACTATCAACAAGCGGACCGCAGGTCCGCCGCCACGTCCTATCCGAACCACCCACGCTGTTAGCGGTTATGGCAAACTAATAGCGGTTATATTGCAGTATCAGATTTGAGGATTTGGAAGTGAGTATTCAGTATATATGTTTTTACCCATTAGCTAAAACTTTACTTTAAATTCAACATTTCGATAAGCCTGGCGGTTATGGCAGGCAGGGGCACGTGTCTCAGCAGCATCAGGTTTGAGGAGTTGGAAGTCAGTATTAAATCCGTCTGTATCTTTTCTTCCAATATTCCGCAGGGTTTGAAGACGAAAGTCTTTGATCAGTGTATGTTGCCAGTGATGACATATAAGTGACATAAGTGGTACTAAACCGTGGTCGCTTACAATGGCCCTCATAAGAAGGCTCAATGTCACCCAAAGGGCAATGGAGAGGGCTATGCTGGGAGTCTCTGCGATATTGGATTAGAAATGAGACCATCCACAGCAGAACCAAAGTAACGGATATAGCTCTTCGGATCGCTAAACTGAAGTGGCAGTGGGCGGGGCTCGTTGCGCGTGGAACCGATGGCCGTTGGGGCGGTAAGGTTCTCGAGTGACGTCACGTATCGGAAGGCGCAGCGTGGGTATGGGTTGACCCCCAACAAGGTGGACTTAAGACCTGGTGAAGGTCACTGGATGCGGGTGGCACAGGGCCGGTCCTTGTGGCAATCTTTGGGGGAGGCCTATATTCACCAGTGAACGTCTTTCGGCTGATATGATGATGATGATGGTAATGACATCCGTATGTTTCTATCAAATATCTAAAGCAGTACTTCAAAATCTACATATCGCTAAACCTAGCGGTTGTGGCAGGCAGTTACACTGGAGTATCAGATTTGAGGAGTTGGACGTTAGTACCTATTAAATTCGCATGTTTCTACTTAATATCTAAAGAACTTCTTTAAAATCAAGATATCGATAAAAGATAAACCTTGCGTTTATTGTGGGCAGTACCGCAGCATCACGAGTGAGGAGTTGGAAGTCAAGATCAGGCTGTTAGTATTTGATTATGCCAAACATGCTACACTTTCATTTTCACGTGTCTAACACTCTCGGTTAAGGTTAGCAGTACGTCTGCAGCATCAGGCTTTGAGGATACAAGGATAAAAATATTATAATATTGCATTGTCATGGGGACTTGATAAGAATTCCAAATTTTATTGATTTCAGTGCAGTAGAAGTGGTCGAAAAATCGATCACAAGATTTGAAGCATCGACGACAGTTGATACGCGGTGAAGTTAATAAAAACCGTTTAAAAACATAATCTCTTTATTCGTTAAGGGTCGGATTCCCGATTTTGTCGTTTTAGACCTATTTTCGAACAAAGAATTTGTTAAGTAAATATTACTCTACAAACATATTTCTTACATGAACTTATTCAGAAAGAACCCATGCAGAGGCTCCAATTGATATTATATTTTATATTTACATGAATTTCCTAGAAATCGGCTCTAAATGTACCGAAAAATCAAAAAATTGCATATTTTTCGAACACGAAGCAATGCATATTTTTCTTTAACAGGCATAAAATATTCATGTTAATTTAAAAGCCAGATAACTGAATTAGTGCATCAGGGCATATTCATATTTTTCCTCATAAAGACAACGAAGAAATTTAATCCTTAATTTAAAATTGCGTATGTATATTCTCCATACAAATGGCGACACGAGTCAAAATTCTCCTTTGACTCAGATGGCGCGAGCGCCTCCTCGAGGTCGGACGCACGCCAAATCGCTCCCGTTGACAGCTCTTTTTGACATTCAAAATGACATAAAATCATATACATATACGTCAAGGGATGCCAGTACTCAAAGTGTCTTCAAATAAGTAGGGAAAATCAATACGAAGAAATTCGTTCGAACTCCCTCATTTATTTAAGTTTTTTGTTATTTTTATGACCGAATACAAGAAAACTATAACAACTGATTCTAAATAAAACTCAATACTACCGAACACGTATAAGTTACATTCGCAGAAACGATTAAAAATGAAAGAAGTTTACGGATACGATTTGGTGTAATGGATTTTATTTTCTATACTTTGGCAACAGATTACATCATTTGAAAACACATGTGTGACGGCTAGAAGTCAAAACGATAGGATGTCAATTTAGTTATGATAAGAATAAGAAAGATAGAATATGTTTGTTAATATAATTATAGTAATAGGTATATTAAAAGTGATACGAGTCTTTAATGAATGGTTGATTTGTGGAATAAAATCTCTACTCACCGCCACCGCGATTTCTGCGGCCGTAAGACTTTGTAAGAAAGTATGTATATATCTTCTCAGTACATTCAATATTGAAAAAAATCCTCGCGAACTACAAAGTACATAAACTTTAAGCTCAGCTTTCCATTGTCAAACTGTAGCCGCACCATGATCCTACCGCATTAACACAAAAAGAACTGCCGAGGTATGGCGCCCTTCAGCCAGAAGTCTGCACTTCCCTGCGGCAGCTTCGGCACGAGCTGAGCTGCACATAAATAAGTTCGGAAACGTAACTTATTGATTTTTCGTTTGAAACTAGAATGATTTACATATTATACTTATATTCTCTTTCCAGGGGGCTTATGATGGTCCCGTTTTATCTATTTATCGTGCTACGCCTCACTTACGCACTTACATACTTGTTAGAACCTGACGGCAATAACGACAAAAGATTAAAGACGGTACCATCATAAGCCTACAGAAATGGCACAAAAGGTACCTACTAGTTATTTAGCCGTGTTTCCCTGTAAATTGCAATACATTCCTAGTTATTTATTTGTATTTTCTATATTCTTGTTATTATACGATTTCAATACATTTGTCACCATCCCAACTCCTCCTGCGGGTGTCGTAAGAGTCGACTAAGGGATTGAAGTGTCACTGACCACTATTTGATAAAATATTGATGGTGGGCAGCAGCATCATCATAGTGGACACATTACTGCGATCGCCAAACCGCTTGCCCAGTGTGGCGATTATGGGCATTTACCTCCTAATGCGTTTATAGGTACGCATAGTTGCCTACGTCCAGCAGTGGACTATCATAGTCTGATGATGATGATGATACGATTTGAATATTAGGTATGCATAAATTTATGACCACAGCTGGATACAATTTTTTCACTTTCATATCGTATATCTGCTAGCATACAAGTAAATCGTCGTCTAATAGCCAAAACTCACACTCCTCTTAGCAACCTCGTATGTCAGTATTGAATCAGATCGTAACTGAGATACGAGCTTTATTTCGAGTACGTATTTGTTATTATAGTTAGTTTTGTTTGTCAACTGGAGAAATATTTGTATGGTATTAATATGTATCCGTGGAATGGAGTGAGCTTAATGTAGTGTTTGTAAATATTATTTTTGGAAAGTTTAGTAAAAACGCTTATATTTATATACGATAATATAAAACTATTCACCTATTTGCAAATTTTCAAATCCGGCCGCCCTATAGGTACAATTCATGTACAATTACGACCGCCGTTCGGTTGCTAGGCGACGAAAAAGAATAACAGAGACGTCATTGAGGTATCAAATAAAATAGGACTGACTGAGACAATTTCTCTCATCTGCTCAGATGCTTCTTTTGGTAGATCAACGTTTGACATATTACTGATTGTTTCAGAGTCTATATTAAGCAGGACGTAAAAAGTGGGCAAGGAATAAATAGGTAATAGTTAAATTGAAATTCCTCCGCGCGCCTCGCAAAGTTGCTGATGTATCTGCAATGTTGGCTATAATGTACCCTGATATGGATGAATGATTACGTGAAACGTAAGTAAGATTTACATTTTTTTATAGTATACGAGTAAGTAGGTAGTATTTACTGATACATAGTTTGTGTACACAAATACCGTGTGGTGACGGAAGTAAGAATACATTTGTCACCATATTTAATACAGTGTGTCCTTAGCCATTGGACAAAGCTGAAACGTATACAATATACATACATATATGCGCTAGGGTATTTAAAACCGATATACGCACTATAGTAACAATTGATGTAGGTAGCCGTTACCTACAAATAAATTGAGAAAATTTGGATAGACTTTAAAAGCTTATCAATTCATTTTTGACCGACTTCAAAAAAAGGAGGAGGTTCTTAATTCGACTGTTTTTTTTAGGTTGTATGTATGTTACCTGATATCTCTGAGAATTGTGAACCGATTCTAAAATTTATTTTTGTGATGAACGTGTATATCCCCGAGATGGTTCCATTGGCCCCAAGTTGGGGTCTTATAGGTATGGCGCTTTTGGTAATTTTTATTAATTTACAAGAATTTGCATCCAGAAAGTAGGATTTGAGGAAATCTATGATGAAAACAAATCGGGGATCTTGGAGAAATCGGTTTTTTTTTAATTTTTAATTTGGTGATTGTTATGGTTCCGTACCACAATGAAAAAACGAAACTCTTACAGGATTACTTTCTTGTCCGTCTGTCTGTCAAGAGGTATCCTGCCTTTTCGTAGAATTTCAGTTTGCTAAATATCACTTGCCAACCAACTTTTTGCAAATGATTCACTTGGCATACCAACATTAACCAAATTATTATTTGCAAACATTCATTTGGGTGAATTTCTTTCTGTAAACTAGGTTAGGTTAGGTTGGAGTTGGAACATGATAATATGCGAAAGACACTTCTGCGTAACGTTAGTTTGCCATGTGATGATTCTGACAAATGAAACTATGAGAACAATAGTTTGGGAAGTAATAATATGCTATAAAATTTTCGGCCACACATTAGTAAATCCTGTCAAGACCATTTACCTTTGGAATGCGTGAACGTATCGAGTTTAAATTTAAATGATAATATATACTAAGGTCTTACCGTCCCTTGAGGCTGTGAAAAAATCAGAATTGTCAATGAAAAAAAAATCACAAAGAACGATATAACAGGTAGTTCCAATTAAGAGGGATTCCCGATTGTTCCATAGAACTATGACGTCATACAACTAAATTATATGTTAATTTTTAATTGTCATAGAATTACCAAGTATCATTTGTTCCAAACCTGTAATAATATGAAAAAAACTGATATGGCAGTATTGTAAGATTGTTCTAGACAACAAAATGGCAAACATGATATTTTAAATTGTTCCATGGAGCTGACACAATTAAATAGCAAATAAAATGACAAATTAGAGATTAATATGTGTATGTGCCTTTACAAATTAGAGATTAATATGTGTATGCAAACTATTTCTTATCTTGGTTTCCGTACTGGCAGTTCATAGTAAACTAATCTTGATTTTCTTATGCATTTCGTTGGCAAGCCTTTGGTAAGATTTTGGTGTGACGATTTGATGCCTAAATCCAGTAAGTATATACAAAACTACGTGGCATATTCGCACGTTATCAACTAAACTGTAAAAACAGGACCCTAAAATAGGTACCCTACTAAGACTTCACTGTCTGTCTGTCCGTCTGTATTATTTGCAAAGTATTGACTAAAACTTAGTACCTGTACCTACCACAACTAGGTACCACTCACGGAGTAAATGGAGATGGCAAGTAGGCGTTCCCGTGTCGCCGATACTATGATGCGGAGTTCATACTTCACGCGCACTTTGATTAGTACGTGATTGGCCGTGTCAGAAATTGAACGTTCGAATCGCGCGTGTGCTAGTGAATAAAAAATCGGTTATTAAATAAACAATGCCGTATTGTGCTGTACTGAGCTGCAGAAATAACAGCAAAAAAATAAATATTTCACATGGAGGTATTTCCTACCACCGGTAAGTATTATTTTATATTTTAATTCAATAAACACAAAAGCATGATGCTTCGTCTACTATTTACGTACATTTGTTATTCAAATTCAATTTTATTTCTCAGAGAATAGAGTTCATAATCTTTTGTTAAGATTGTATACATTTCTCTAGAACAGTCGCTACTCTAAATGTCAAACAATGTTCGCTACTCACAGGCTGTCCAAAGTCGATATTTATATCGATAATGTTAATGTTATGATATATCAGTGTTCGATATTTAATTATTAGTAGGGAATGTAATCAAGTAAAAAATGTATAGTTATAATTATATAACTTATAACTATACATTTTTACTGAGTATTAAGCGATAAATCGGATTTTAATACACTATTACTAATCAATGTGCATTCCATACTTTACATACCTATATATTTTCTACATTTTCAGATTCCCAAAAGATGCTGAAATTTAAAATAAATGGATCGAAGCTACTGGACAAGTCAATTGGTTTCCGCAAAAATAGTACAGATTCAGTACTAAATAATGCAATATGAATCGATCGAATTCAGGACCTGGTTCTAAATTGTTTTATCGTTATGTACTTGTTGAAATGTTAAACAAGAATAATTATTAAAAGTTTTATTAAATTTACCTCACCTGTTTTTTATTTGATTACTGCTGCTATTTACTATTTATATTAATTGCGACTACTATTTATATTGTATGTATGTGCTGCTTGTAAGTACGGACGGGACGGTAATCGCTTACGATCAAGTGATACGTCTACTCGTTTGCCTCCAATTATATAAAAAAGAGTTAACCGAACTGCAAGTTACAAAGTAGTTCCACTAAGCCTTTCCTGGTCTTCATCCTTAGGTCCACTTGTCCAAAATAGCAGTTTCCGTGAGAAAATGCTCCAGTTAGGTACTGAAGAAAACCCTCAAATCTCCATCAATGTGCCATTCAAATTTGAGGAGTTCCCTCAGTTCGTCATGGATTCCATCATTAGATCAGATTTAAATGAAAGGAGACTGCAGTGGAGGTTTATTCTTAAAAATCAATGAAGAATATTTTCAAGTTGGTTGACAGAATTGCGAATAATAGAGCACTTCCTCTTATGTCATCTCTGGTTTTCCACTATCAGGTCCAATTGTCCTAAATTATGGCTTTCTCATGGAACTACTCAAGGTTCTTAAAAAACACCGAAATCACCATACAAGTGCGTTTCGAAATTGAGGAGTTCCCTGAATTCCGCACGGATCCCATTATTAGATCAGAACCAAAATCCAATAGGACCACCTCGCGAGTATACACTTTTGAACAAAGGAAAATCAAAATCGGTTCATAATTGAATTGACCGGGTAATTGCGTAATACACATACAAAAAAACTAACAGACGAATTGAGAATCTCTTTATACAGGGTGTTTTTTTTTCGACCGTTTAAATTCTACGTAGTGAATGTGTAGGTCATACTGACCAACTTTTACTACGGGGACAAAGTCGAAATCGCGAAAGAAAAATCAGCTGTTTCATACATTTCGGCCGGCGTAATGCCGCCAATTTGTATGAAACAGCTGATTTTTTTTTCGCGATTTCGACTTTGTCCCCATAGTAAAAGTTGGTCAGTATGACCTACACATTCACTACGTAGAATTTGAACGGTCGAAAAAAAAACACCCTGTATAATATGTAGTCGGTTGACAAAGTTTTACTTTATTATTATTTGCGAGTCAGTAGAAACCGTTAAAAAATCGAACAGCCAATCAAAATTTTCAAATTTCCCGCCTTTAACGCTAATGAAATATCAAATATCGATAATGTATACATATTGCCCTATGGAAAATAACAAAAAGTCGTAACAAGATAAGGATATACAGTCACTTACGACTTTTTGTGTTTTGTGGTAGTCCAGTCCATGTAGTCCTATTCTTATTTGTCGGCTACTCACAGGCGAGTAGAGATCTCGTATCACCAGTGTAACGTGACCTAGGATTCGTAATTATTTCTGCGTAATCGTAGATGTTAGATAAACTGGTTTTATAGCCCATTACTCGCTCATTTTAATACAGTAGCGCCACCTTGTTTGGAGTAGCTGTATTACGTAGCTGTATTAGAAGACTTTGTGAGAGAAAGAAAAAGACGCAAGATGCATAACTTGAACATTCTAATTTAGACCCTGACTAAAACAGTATACAGATGAATTTCATTGTGGGAATGATAACTGGTTGTTACCTTATGGGTATGGAAAACTGCTACCAATTAAAAACATTTTGTAATTGTATGCCTGTATCTACGTAAAATGGGATTGTGTGAGTTTGACGACACCGGTTTTCATACTAAAAAGCTAGCATTTCACATCCACTAGTTTATTAATTCGTGGTACCACTCATGTAGTTTTATGGGACAACTGGGAAATGTAATTACATTTTTTTCCATAATGGAACAAAGTGAAAAAGAATAGTTTTATGTTGTACTAGGTAGTACTGCACTGCAAGTAAACCAGAATAATAAGCTAGTATGTAATTATGTGAAATGAGAAGAAATATACTGCTTTGTACCATGACGTCACTGTTCTATGGAACAAATGGGAATCACTTCCAATTAGTAACGTACCAAGCAGCCCGTTCAATTTAACGGAAATACAAAATAAAACACGGTGTAGACTCGATGACTAAACAAGAAAGGCATATTTGGCGTTTTTCTAAATTCGCTCACTAAGGGGTGAAAAAGAAGTTGAAAGTTTGTATGAGGTATGAATATTTTTCAGGTTGCAGACTTGAAACTTTGTTTATAGACTCTTTGATACTATAAAATAATAGTGTGTTCGGCGTTTTATAAGTTAATTGATACTTAACAAGAAAAGCATATTTGGCAGTTTTCAAAATTGACCCCCAAGGGGTTAAAAAGAAGTTGAAAGTTTATTTGAGATAAAACGGTTTTGTGATTTATCATCCAATCATCCATTTTACTTCAAAACGTGATATTTCCTTACTTAGGGAAGTGGAACTGCCGATGAAGGCTAGAACGGAACTCCGGAACTCTTTGGTGTTTTGTATGTATGTAACTGGTTATGCATTTTAAGCAATGAAGATGGTCGTATAAGTTATTGTAAAATACCAGTTCTGATGGGGTATTTCCTTAGGAACTGAGGGAACTGGTCAAACCTTAGGATTGTGTATTATCATTTACAAATCAAGCATTTTCATTTATGCGTTGTAATGTATGTGGAACTGCCGATAAAGACCAGAACGGAACTCCTTAACGACACGTGTTTCACTTTTGGCAGATATTTCTGATTGATTGCGTAAGTTATGGAGCGATGGCGGTCATGCAAGTTTTTGACAAAGATCAGTTTAGATGGTAGGTCAAGTTAAGGAATTAAGGGAACTGATTAATGTAGAGTATTTATGTAAGCTACTCTGTAAAAGAGGTTTCATACTATTGTACCTTATAGTTTCGCTCTGTCCGTCTGTCTGTCCGCAACATAGCCCAGTGGCCATTAATATTAGAAATCTGCAATTTGGTACAGATATACAATATACATATTAATCATGCCGACAAGTGGTAGAAAAAATTAGAAAAAAAAATATTTTTTGGGTACTTCCCCAACTCTGGAAAAAACGCCTCTTAGCTGTCAAAGAATGAGCAGCTGATTTTGCCGGGTCCCTTATAATTATTACATATTTAATCATAATTAATGTTAAATTAAGCCCTTTAAGTGTGAATTTAATAGTTTAAGTCGTATATTTAATGTAAATATAAGAAGTGAAGTGGTTTAGTGACGTTTGCTAGTGTCTTGTATTAACTCGAATTTGTAACCGTCACAGGTTATAAATTTGAAATCTGTGTTAGTTTTTTTGTCTTATTTATTTATTTTACTCGGTAATTTACGCCAATTTTGTTTTAATTTAGTAAAATAAGAGAACTTTCATTGCGAATTCATAAAGGCAAAGTGAGACGTCATTATTTCATGTGTATACTGTAAGTAGCTATCACTCGACTTGAGTAGGCGATTCCTTGTCTTGTTTTTCCTTTCAAGTTGTTTTTTTTTCCTAATAAACATTAATAATGCTGACTCGCAGAGCCACAGCCGCTGCAGCTCGCCAGCAGGAAACTCTAGACAAGCTCCAGCTTACCTTGATTGAACTGAAAACTTGCAAGGAGTTGAATACTCAATTGCTCAATGAAAGGGAAGAGTGTGAGAGGGAATTATTGTCAGCCCTTGATAGTAAAGATAAGTTTAAAAAAGAGCTATGTACTCTAGAAATAGCATATAATGATGTAAACTCACAGCGGGTACAGCTACAAGAGACGGTGGACAAGTTTACTGAGTGCTCAGCTACATATGAGCAAGCCTTGAATGATATCAGCTCATTGAAGAGAGCTCTGCATGATGCCCATGAACACATCAACATACTACAAGAGGCCCAGAACAATATCTCAGCGGCCCACACACACAGTCTGTTCGAAGAACTGGTCGAGCCCAACCCAAAGTTAATTGTTACTACTGCAGCTGATTCCCCAACTCCTAGGATAGTGAAGTGTAGTCGTAAGAAAGTAAAGAAATATATTAAGATTAAGAAAATAATAGAAAGAAATAATAAGTTAACAAAACAAAATAATTTGTTTTTCAAGAAATTGCAATTTTGCAAAATTAATGTGAATTTAGTGGATAGGTTGAATGCATATTCTGCTCTATTATTAAGTAGTAAATTACAATATGAAACTGATACACAGTTGCTAAAATCAAAAATTGAAAGTTTAGAGGATTCAATAAAATCATTAGAAAGTTTGAATAATAGTTCCAAGAAAGTGATAAATGAATATACTTTGGCAATGAATGATTTAATATTCACACTCGGCCAGTCATGTATGTGTAAACAACAGAGTGGTCGCTTGTCAATGAGTTTCATTAAACCTGATCTGTGTACCAGTTTACCATTAGATGTTAGTAGTAATAATTCTATCTACAATACACAATTACATACATCTGAACATAACGAACATAATGTAGTTATGTATTGTGATGAATTTGGAAGACACATGGGCTCATTTTTGAACAGGTATTTAAAGGGACCCCGCATTTTCAACAATTGTTTGCCTTCAGCTTCTTTGAATGATATTTTGCGTCAAATTTTAGATGACAGTAATTTAAATGTACAAAGTACTCTGCTTATTCTTGTAGGGAGCCAAGGAGTTTTGAACAAAAATAATCTAATGAAATTCTTTGAAGAATTAAATACTCTTAAAGTTAAAGAGATTATCATGTTTACATTTCCATACTGTAATGAAATGTCAAAGACAGAAAATGATACTAGATATAATTTAAATCTGACCATGTACAAGCTGTGTACATATAATTATAGTAATAAGTTTAGGCTAATTGACATTAACAATTATGTTAATAAGAATAAGTATTATTTTCCTATTATTTCTATGACTAAAGGTAAGTTTTACCTTTCTAATTATTGTAAGAGACAAATAGCTCTGTCGCTATCCTATTGTTTTGATATATCTGCCAAAAATTTGGCAAATAACTGTGCTCCTATTGAGCAGTCTATTATGAACTCGGAATTGGTTCCAATTTTAACCAATAATTTAAATTAAATGATAAGACAAAAGAGTGCCATATCTCTGGCAAATTAGTTTCTAATAAATTAATTGAAAATTGTAATAATAATAGAAAACTCATCCACCTGGTTCATCAAAATATTCAGTGTATTAGAGCAAAAGATTTGCAGATTGAACTTTTTTTAAATGAATTTAATATTGATATTCTATGTATAACTGAACATTGGTTAAAAAGTAATGAAGTGGTGCCTCAGTTTAATAATCACCAGGTGGCTAGTTCGTTTAACAGACTTAGTTCCATACATGGTGGGTCATTAATTATTTTAAATAAACAATTAAAATTTAAGGAACGTAAGGACATTGTTTCTCTATCTGTTGAACGGACTATAGAATTGAGTGCTATTGAATTAGATAAATTTATTGTTGTGTGTGTGTACAGGCCGCCTTTAAGTAATTTTGAGCAATTTGAAAGTGTAATGGAATCTGTGCTTCATAAAATATCAGTTTGCGGTAAGAAGTTACTTATATGCGGCGACTTTAATGTAAACCTTTTAGAAAATTCAACAACAAGTACAAGATTGTTGAATCTATTTAAGTCTTCTGAACTCAACCACATTTTTATGGAGCCTACTCGTATCAGTGCAACTAGTGCAACTTGTATCGATAACATTTTCACTGATATTTTTCCTGTTAACAAAAAAGTAATCAGTAATTTAGAGTCAGATCATTTAGGTCAATTAATAACGTTTGAGACTATCAGGAAAAATATCATTAGAAAACAAATTACTTTTGTGCCAGTAACCACAAGCCGTGTTGAACGAATGAAAGAAAGTTTAGTGCAGACGCTACCTATTCTGTCTTCCAACATTAACTCCAATGACATGTATAATACATTCTTTCACATTTTTATGAAACATTACAACAAAATATTCACTTCCAAAAAGATTGTGGTTGGTGGTGCATCTGCTTTTAGTGAGTGGGCCACTGCGGACTTGTATGAACGTAGACGAGCACTGTATGCATTGTATGAGGAACGGCGGTTTAATACGAGTGATGAATTTAAAGAACACGTCAAACAATATTCTAAGAAATTTAAGATTGATTGTAATAAAGCCAAGCGCGATTATTTGTCCCAAAAAATTAAAAATAGTTCCGACATCATTAAATCAACCTGGAAAGTGATTAATGCGGAGACTGGTCGATCAAAGCATAGATTCCACGATCCTAAATTAAAAATTAATGGCAAAATTATAGAGTCAAGTTTAGAAGTAGCAACAGAATTTGAGCACTTTTTCACCGATATACCAGTCTCCATAACTAAGGATTTAAATTCATCACCTTCGTCTGCCACCATATTATTAAGAGATAACGTCCCTATGTGTAGTAACGACTTTAATTTTGAACATATTCAAATCTCAGATGTAATAAAGGCATTTAAATCCATCAATGTCAAGAAAACTTCTGACCTCTGGGGAGTCTCTGTTCATGTCGTCAAATCCCTTATTGAAATCGTAGCACCTGAATTGGTAGTAATATTTAATCATTGTGTTGATTGTGGTGAGTTTCCTGATCTTATGAAACATAGTAAAGTAACTCCTTTATTCAAATCCGGTAGCACTTCAGACCCCACTAATTTTAGACCTATATCTGTGCTACCAACGTTTAGCAAAATTTTTGAAAAAATAGTTTTATCGCAATTAATTAAGCACTTTAACGTAAACAATTTAATGCATAACAAGCAATTTGGTTTTACTCGGGGGCGCTCAACATCTGACGCTGGTGTCGAATTAATTAAACAAATATTTGATGCCTGGGAGGAATCACGAGATGCTTTAGGTATCTTCTGTGATTTGTCCAAGGCCTTCGACTGCGTTTGTCATGAAACATTGATCAGGAAGCTAGACCATTATGGAGTTAGAGGATCAGCATTAAATTTACTGGAATCTTATTTACGCGGTAGAATACAAAGGGTTGATGTGAATGGACAGCGATCGCCGGGGTCATTGGTCTCCACGGGTGTACCACAGGGATCTATATTGGGGCCTTTCCTTTTCCTTATCTACATAAATGACTTGCCACATCTCATAGAGACCCACCATGACATAGTATTGTTTGCAGACGACACCTCACTTATTTTTAAAGTCAAACGACAGCAACAAGCTTGGAATGATGTAAACAATGCTATTTCTAAAGTAGTAAACTGGTTTAATATGAATAACTTAATGTTGAATGAGAAAAAAACTAAATGTATTAAATTTGTTACAAGTAACGTAAAGCATCAACAGGCTAGTATATTTGTGAAAGGTGAGGAATTGGAAATAGTTGAAAGTACAGTCTTTCTTGGTATAACACTAGACTCTAAGCTTCAGTGGGGTCCTCACATATCTAATCTCTCGAATAAACTGAGTTCTGCAGCTTTTGCAGTGAGCAAGATCCGTCAATTAACTGACGTCGATACAGCTCGGTTAGTATATTTTAGTTATTTTCATAGCATTATGTCGTATGGCATTTTATTATGGGGCAGTGCTGCCAATTCAGAGACTAACACTATTTTTGTTCTGCAGAAGAGGGCTATTCGAGCGATATATAAAATGAGCCCTAGAGACTCACTTAGAGATAAGTTTAAGGTTATTAATATAATGACATTGTATTCTCAATACATCTATGAGAATATTATGTATGTACATAAAAATATTAGCAATTTTAGGAAAAATAGTGACATACATAATGTTACGCCGATGGCATGACAAAAACTACAAATGTGATTTTAGACACGTTAGAAGCGTTTTCAGCAGGCTGAAATGCGTTTTCAGGCCGTTTCAGAAGGTCCTCTTTCACATACTACAAAATCAAATATTCACCCCCGATACCGTCGTTTTCAGGCGCCTGAAACATGTTTTCAGGCCGTTTCAGGATACCCTCTATCGGATGGCGCAATAACCTGAAAACCCGTTTTCAGGCGTTTTCAGGACCCCTTTTGGGCCTCTCAAGTACAAATCGGTATATAGCTAAATTTCCCATAGGAGTGAAAGAGAAAGCACTATTAGATAAAGACAGCATGAGAGAATGTTCTGGAAGGATGTGAATGAGACAGCTATAGAGAGAACATTCTGGACGGGTGTGAAAGAGAAACATGTAGAAAGAGACAGCGATACTCTAGAATGTTCGCGCACCTAACTCGGGAACTTTCTAGAGTCGAATCTTCTCGTACTTTGTAGATTTGAGTGGCTGGTATAAATACACAGCATGACCCGGCCGAGGAGTAGTTTCAATTGAGACAGCGAAGAGATAACATCGAGAGCGAAGACTGCGATTCTATCGGCGAGTTTGAGAGTGTAAAAGTGAATCAGTGTGACGTGTTAAGTGTGTGATTAGTGTTTTAGTTTAGTGTTTGTTCTTTTAACTAGTAATTAAAGTATCAGTTTTAATTATTGGCTTATTTATACATTTTCTATAGAAAACCCACCCCACGAACGTAACATTTGGTGTCAGAAGTGGGATAGAAAATGGGTATAACGCCACGTGACAACGAGACCGAGCCAAAAGGAGTTGTGACCCGGAGCCAAACTGCACGTGAGGAACCTGCAGCGCAGGAGGATATTGCAGTACGTGAAGAGCCTTTAGCATGTGAGGATACTGCATCTAAGCCCGGAACGTCTGGTTTGCAGGCTAAGAGTACTCAAGACGTAGACCTCAGAACTATTCTGATTCTCCTGAAGGAGCAGTCGCGGAAACAAGAAGAACAGTTGCGGAAACAAGAAGAACAGTCGCGGAAACAAGAAGAACAGTTGCGGAAACAAGAAGAACTGTCGCGGAAACAAGAAGAACAGTCGCGGAAACAAGAAGAACAGTCGAAATTGATTCTTCAAGAGTTGCACAAGGCTGCTACTGAATGGAAGCAAGAAATGTACGAAGTCCAAGGGAAGCTCAGTGACATGGAGAACAAGATTCATGTTATAGAGGAAGCGGTTGAGCGTCGCCTCCAGAAGCTTGAATTAAAAGTAGCTAATGGCATCAGTACCTGCGCACCCGAGATGTCTGTGCCGGGAGGTGGAAAATTTAAGGCACCTCCTTTTGATGGAACATCTTCGTGGGCGGCGTACAAGCTACAGTTTGAGTCCGTGTCCAAAGCAAACGGTTGGAGTAAGAAGCAAGCGATGACGGCTCTGACGCTGGCACTTCGTGACGAGGCTCTTACAATTCTAGAAGCTCTTGGAAAAGAGCAAACTTACGACCGGCTTCTAGAAGCATTAGAAGCCCGTTACGGAGACAGTCATCTGGAACATGTCTACCGAGCTCAGCTGAAAGACAGAACGCAGGGACGTAATGAGACATTGCAACAATGGGCCCTGGAAATTGAAAAGCTGGTCAGAAAGGCATACCAACGTTCAGCTGACTCTTTGATAAAAACCATGCTGGTGCAGGCATTTGTTGATGGGATCCGAGATTTGGAAGTAAGGGCGGCAGTACGATTAGGGCACCACGAAAGCCTTAAGGATGCCGTAGCTCATGCCCTAGAAGTTGAAGCTGTACGCCAAGATTCATCAGGATCGTATAAGCTACGTGAGATTTCTGCCAGGGAGCCGATTGCACCTCATCGGGAGTTTGGGCCACGATGTTACCATTGTGGAGAACGTGGCCATATACAAACTAGTTGCCCGAAAAGAAAGATTGCACCTCATCGGAAGTTTGGGCCACGATGTTACCATTGTGGAGAACGTGGCCATATACAAACTAGTTGCCCGAAAAGAAGCATTGCACCTCATCGGAAGTTTGGGCCACGATGTTACCATTGTGGAGAACTTGGCCATATACAAACTAGTTGCCCGAAAAGAAGCAGCAGGAGAGAACGAGATGAATCCCCTGTGACCAGGAATAAGGGCTTTGTACGACCAGAGCCGCAGCAGGGAAACGAGTAAGAGCCAGGACTAAGGGACGAGTGCTGGCTGGAGGTCGAAATGTCCCAGTAGTTATCTCACAAGCCAACGACGGGAATAGTCTGGTCGTCAAGGGAGAAATTGGTGGAATACCATGTAACCTTACTATCGACACCGGAGCTTCTCGGACGGTGATTAATCATTGGCTTCTGAAACACCTGACTCGAGGTCATGTAGTCCAGCCGACGCATCTACAGCTGCTTACAGCCACTGGCCAGTATATTCCCATCAAGGGAGAGACAGGAGTGGATTTAAGAATCGGCAAGCACATTTATCGGCATAAAGTGATTGTTGCCGACATAATTGACGACTGTATTATTGGACTAGATTTTATGAGGTGCCATGGTTATAAAATTGACATGGAAGTTGGAGTCCTGAAAACTAGATTTGATGAGGTTCCTATGGAAAGAGGAATTAGTGGGAATGTTTACTGCTCTAGAAGAACTGTTCTCCTACCAAAGGCACAGGTTCTAGTCCCAGTGCGTTTACCAGGAACATCAAGTCAGGGAGGTCGTCGATGTGTAGTTATGGAAAAAGTATCCAACGGTAAACCATGGATGGCAGCTCGTACAGTGGTTACGAAGATCAATGACGTTACGTATCGGATACGGAGGAATTTACGAAGCCCATGCAAGATTGTTCACGTTGATCGGCTCGCCAAATACCACGGAAATAATGATGCTCGGGACGAGCATGTCTTAGGAGGGGGTAGTGTTACGCCGATGGCATGACAAAAACTACAAATGTGATTTTAGACACGTTAGAAGCGTTTTCAGCAGGCTGAAATGCGTTTTCAGGCCGTTTCAGAAGGTCCTCTTTCACATACTACAAAATCAAATATTCACCCCCGATACCGTCGTTTTCAGGCGCCTGAAACATGTTTTCAGGCCGTTTCAGGATACCCTCTATCGGATGGCGCAATAACCTGAAAACCCGTTTTCAGGCGTTTTCAGGACCCCTTTTGGGCCTCTCAAGTACAAATCGGTATATAGCTAAATTTCCCATAGGAGTGAAAGAGAAAGCACTATTAGATAAAGACAGCATGAGAGAATGTTCTGGAAGGATGTGAATGAGACAGCTATAGAGAGAACATTCTGGACGGGTGTGAAAGAGAAACATGTAGAAAGAGACAGCGATACTCTAGAATGTTCGCGCACCTAACTCGGGAACTTTCTAGAGTCGAATCTTCTCGTACTTTGTAGATTTGAGTGGCTGGTATAAATACACAGCATGACCCGGCCGAGGAGTAGTTTCAATTGAGACAGCGAAGAGATAACATCGAGAGCGAAGACTGCGATTCTATCGGCGAGTTTGAGAGTGTAAAAGTGAATCAGTGTGACGTGTTAAGTGTGTGATTAGTGTTTTAGTTTAGTGTTTGTTCTTTTAACTAGTAATTAAAGTATCAGTTTTAATTATTGGCTTATTTATACATTTTCTATAGAAAACCCACCCCACGAACGTAACAATAATATTAATACTAGAAACAAACATAAGCTCGCAGTACCCGCCACTCGGCTCCATAAAATTAGGAAATCATTCATGGGTAACTGTGTAAGATTTTATAATAAACTTCCAGTAAATGTTACTGAATTTTCAGTCAATAAATTTAAGAATTTTGTAAAGCGTAAACTTATATCTAAAGCTTATTATAGTACACAAGACTACATGAATGATAAAACACCGTGGGAGTAATTTAGGATTTAATTATTAGTTTGTTAAAGTCATGACATTCAATTACGATAATTTACGCTTGGAGACCTTATAAAGCCTAACAACTTACTATTTGACCCTCGCCATGTTGCGGATTTTCAGTGACACTAATTTATTTTACTGGCAATGATTACTGTTTGACATCAGCGGCCCTACCGCAAAAATCGAAATTCGTAAATTTCGAGGATTTGTCTCTCTCACTCTAATGACGCCTTCGTTTGAGTGACAGAGAAACATCCTCGAAATTTACGAATTTCGATTTTCGCGGTTAGGCCAGGCGTTGAATGTCATCGAATGTCACCGATGTAAACAAAAATAAAATATATCGCGACTTAAACGATTTCATCATAAAAATGCCGAAAAAGATACCAATAGAAGCAAGAAAAATCGTCTTAAATACAATAAAATCTTTAAACCAAAGAAAGGACGAAGGATTGAATAGTATTCCATTGGAAAATGTTTTGCAATTGGTTACTGACATGACATCACATTATTGCCATAGGTAAACTGTTTGTAGCGACACTGTGTCAGGGTCAAATAGAAAGTTGTTAGGCTTTACATCTCCAAACGTGCATTATATAATGTTATTATTATATACCTATTCGGAGAGAAACCTTTACTTCTCTATAAATGATTACTTATAAATGTTCTGACTTTTTAGAGACTTTACATCTCTTGTTATTATTATTCTATTTCAATTTATTCAAAATCAATTTTGTGTTTGTTTTTTTAATGCATGTTAGTTGTAAGATGTACCATGATTGATTGAAAAAATAATTCCCGCCAAGTTTCTTACCGGTTCTTCTTGGGTCAGCGGTGTAGGGTTCGAACCGGAAGTAGTTTCAATACCTAGACGATTCAAAAGAGTTTGTTGCTAATGTTGCTATTCCAATTTGAATAAAGAATTATTTGACTTTGACTTTGACTTTGACTCGTGAAGTGTGAATGATTTTTTTTATTTGCTGTAATCCTATAGTGTGAAATATCGTTGAATAGGTCTTTGAAAAAGTAATAAGGGTCTTCAACCAAAATATTTTTCTAAAGTCAATCTTTTCGGAGATATCCGAAGAACTACGGAACCCAAGCATGGCCCGACATGCTATTGGCTGGTGTTATACGGCTAATGCTATTGATATGAAGACGTCTTTTGAAATAAATAAGCTACTCTTTAAAAGAGGTTTCATACTATTCTAACTTCTTAGGGTTCCGTAATATACTAGGAACCCCTTATAGTTGCGCTCTGTCCGTCTGTCCATCTGTCTGTCCGCAGCATAGCTCAGTGGCCATTAATATTAGAAATTTGCAATTTGGTACAGATATATATATTAGTCATACCATGGTAGTGGTAGAAACATTTTTAAAAAACATTTTTTTTGGGTATTTCCCCGACTGGTGAAGTGTGAATGTTTTTTTTTATTTGCTGTAACCCAATAGTGTGGATTATCGTTGAATAGGTTTTTTGAAAAAAAAAATAATGGTCTTCAACCAAAGTATTATTCTAAGGTCAATCTTTTCGGAGATATCCGAAAAACTACGGAACCCAAGCATGGCCCGACATGCTATTGTCTGGTGTTTTATTACCTCAGGGGCTGCTAATGCTATTGATATGATGACGTCTTTTTAAATAAATAAGCTACTCTTTAAAAGAGGTTTCATACTATTCTAACTTCTTAGGGTTTCGTAATAAACTAGGAACCCTTATAGTTTCGCTCTCTCCGTCTGTCCGTCTGTCTGTCCGCAGCATATCTCAGTGGCCATTTATATTAGAAATCTGCAATTTGGTACAGATATACATATTAATCATGCCGTGGTAGTGGTAGAAAAAATTAGAAAAAACATTTTTATGGGGTAGCTCCTCAACTGGTGAAGTGTGAATGATTTTTTAATTTGCTGTAATCCTATAGTGTGAAATATCGTTGAATACCTAGGTCTTTGAAAAAGTAATAAGGGACTTCAACCAAAATATTTTTCTAAAGACAATCTTTTCGGAGATATCCGAAGAACTACGGAACCCAAGCATGGCCCGACATGCTATTGTCTGGTGTTTTATTACCTCAGGGGCTGCTAATGCTATTGATATGATGACGTCTTTTTAAATAAATAAGCTACTCTTTGAAAGAGGTTTCATACTATTCTAACTTCTTAGGGTTTCGTAGTAAACTAGGAACCTTTATAGTTTCGCTCTGTCCGTCTGTCTGTCCGCAGCATAGCTCAGTGGTCATTAATATTAGAAATCTGCAATTTGGTACAGATATACATATTAATCATGCCGACAAAGTGGTAGAAAAAATTAGAAAATAACATTTTTTTTTGTTTAGGTACCTCCCTAACTGGTGAAGTGTGAATGATTTTTTATTTGCTGTAGTCCCATAGTGTGGAATATCGTTGAATAGGTCTTTGAAAAAAATAAGGGTCTTCAAACAAAGTTTTTTCTAAAGTCAATATTTTCATAGACATCCGCAAAACTACGGAACCCTATCATGGCCCGACATGCTTTTGGCCGGTTTTTTATTACCTTCGGGGCTGCTAATATACCTACAGGTTGATATAAAGTGAAAAAAAGGAATTTCCTTGTAGCGGCTACGTCACTGGTTTCTAATACCCTAAGGGCCCGGCCACATGACCACGGTGCGGCGTCGTAAACATAAAACGGCGCCGCGTCGGGGTATTGCACGTTATCGCACCGTGCGAAAAACGTTGCGGTACCGTGTTGAGTATCTACTCAAACGACAACTCTTTGCTCGTGTTGTTTTCAAACCCTGGAAAAATGACTTGGCGGACCTCCTTCCACGCTCTAGTTTTTAAAAACGTATCTTTGTAATCGTCAATTGTTTTGTCGCAGAGGACTGAACGTTCTTCTACCAAAGAAATCAACATATCGGCATCTATATCCTCAACCATCTTTGAAAAAAGTGTAATTACTAGTGATCGTTATCAACGTGCACTTTCCGTGGCACTACGGTTGACAGAAAAAGTAACAAATATGTTTTGTTCTATTACTCGTACCCTAAAAAAAAAAGTATACTCTTGTTAGGATACATACAAACTTTATCCTACTTTATTAAAGAAAAATCATTAATTTATGACCAGAGATCGAATTTCGATCGAATTTAATCAAAATGAATATTCTAGTAACTATTTCAAGTGGAGTAAGATCAGTGTTATACAGGGTGGGAATGAGTATTCGGACAGACCGGCTGTCCCAAATCAAAACCTAGCAAGGGTTATTTTTTGTCAAAATACGTTTTTTTAATGTATCTGCCCCAAATGCTGAGCTGCGTCTAATGCAAAAACACCTGTATTTATATCTCAATTAGAATCAAAGTTACGAGACCCACCAAACCTAGCAAGGGCATTTCTTACATGCCACCAACATATTCAAAATCCTAGTAAGTAACATTTTCAAGTCCAAAAACCTGGCAACTGCATGCTATACTAGGTTTTTGAGTTTGTAAATGGAACACACTTGGTTTTTGAATATGGAAATTGTCCCTTACTAGGTTTTTGATTTTAATAATTGGCGAAGGGTCGTACAAGGAATTCAAATACCTATAACAATAAATAAAACCTATCAAGTCAGTAATGAGTGAAGTTTGAGTGCTCCCGCGCTCCCTGCCTGCGGTTTTTGTCACCGCCCCGTGGGTGTCGTAAGAGTCGACTGAGGAATTGAATTGATATTGACCATTTATTTATCGACGATCGATGACGGGCAGCAGCGTCATCAAAGTGGCCAAAATATTAATGATTTTAACTAAAAATGTATGTGAACTCAAGGCTTAAGGTTTCAAGTTGGTGACGAGACCAAGATCGTGTTCTAAAAGTGCGCGATTATGGAATTATGCAATTATTTAGGCTTTGTTTACAATTATTTTAGTTTCTACTGACGATTGGTATAGGGCGTTTTGGTTGTTAACCGACAAAGAACCGACCAAAAAATTGTAATATTTGATAATAAACAAAATTGGATCTTCGATAATTCATAACGTCACTATCATTACGGTCGTGCATTATTTGTCGATATTGTCCGTTGTCTCTCTATGAAAGAACCCTGGACAAATTATCAGAAGCTTCAAATTACGACGAAGGTATTGATAAAACAAATCAAATAATGTCAATACTTGTTTGTTGCTATTATATTGTGTTTGTCATTTCTTTCTATTTCTTTCCACAACTCGACATCAAACGTGCCTATTTTGCGTGGTCCCGTCGCTGGTCCAGTAGTTTTCGGGGACTTCACATACACACTGGAATTTCTTCGCAGGTGTCTGCAGGTTTCCTCACGATGTTTTCCTTCACCGTAAAGACTTGTGAATATCAAATGATATTTCGTACAACAGTTTTTGAAAAACTTATTGCTGATTGAATGTTTATTGCCGTTTTTTTTATTTTCGCTGGTAAGCCGATAGTCGCGTGTGTAGTACTGTTTATACACGTGATATTCGAATGGTATGCACAATTATTGCACATGCATACACTCGTAGCAGAAGATGATACCAAAATTTTCTCCTATCAGGATCGAAAGAGCTCGCGATTCTGAGTGGAAATCATAAGTTACAAAAACAAAAAACAAGTGCGAGACAACTTTGAATAAAATGACTCGTTATGGCAGTGACCCTACTGGGGGAGGCCTATGTCCAGCAGTGGACATTTATCGGCTTAGAATGATGTTTTTGGGAAGTTTCAATGTGTAGTAAATTGTTAGCAAGTACTTTGCAGCGAAGCTCTGCGGGAAAGGACTGGTAGTCAGTAATTTCAAAATCATTGAAATACCCTAGATTGCAATTAAATAGGGTGCTGTGCTTTGCAGTCATTTCATAAGTCGTCTTATTTGAAATTACCATAAAACACACCGTTATTTTTATCATAATAAAGATTCATTCCGATATTACCCGAGCAGAATTTCTGTAGTTTGAAATTACCCCAACGCACTATAGTACAATTTTACCTTTACCTTATTAAAATGGTAATCCTAATTCCGGATTTCAAAGTAAGCATTTGCTTGATTTTATATTCGACATTTTAAGAGTTTACTGCTTACAAGCAGGAAAATTTACCATTTTTGTGTGTCATACTTCCTGGCGGTGACATGGTGTCGTACAGTATTCAAACCAACATCAAAAAAATGTACATTAAATGTACGAAATTGTACGCTAATTAAAAAAAATTGTACTACGCGTACGAGACGAGAAAACGGTGTTAATCTGTCACAGCTAGGAAGCATACTTCCTGGCGGGGGCTATTTGTATTGTTATGTTGCGGCCGAGTTTTCAATGGGCATGTCAATCAGAAAATATGTACGAAAATTGTACGTTCTGGTATTGCTGAATATCTCCGTAGAAATAGTTTCTCGTTTCTATTATAACGAATTATACTCCTATTTCCTATATCATTACGCGCAGAAGTTATTTACAATGATGGTTAATAGGGAAACAGTTTATGTACCTACTGCACAATGTAATAATAGTTATGTACATGCATAAATATGTACGACGATGATTACATGCCACTTATTGATGTATATAATTGATCAAACACGTTAAATAAATCAAGTTCCATTGAAATGTTTTTAGTACCAAATTAAAGCACCTATGAGATAGATATACCTAAAAACGCTTTAGAACCAGAACGTACATTTCTCGTACATATTTTCTGATTGACATACCCATAGAAAACTCGGCCGCAACATAACAAAACAAATAGCCTCCGCCAGGAAGTATGCTTCCTAGCGGTGACGGATTAACACCGTTTTCTCGTCTCGTACGTGTAGTACAATTATTTTTAATTAGCGTACAATTTCGTACATTTCATGTACATTTTATTGATGTTAATTTAATACTGTACGACACCATGTCACCGCCAGGAAGTATGACACATTTTTGTACCACTTGCTAGGTTTCAGTTTTCTAATTGACATAACATTTCTATTATTTTTTTGTAATCAGTTGTTAGTAAGGCACATAAAAGTTCTAAAAAGATAGATATATTAAGTTTCAATAGTTTGTCTTATAAAGCAAGTTATACTTCTTTATATAAGACAAAGTCTTGTGAGATAAAGGTCTCTGCTACTATTTTTTTAACAAAATGTTTATTTGCCTCTCCTGTAAAATTTCGCTAAATACACTTACTAGGCTTTGATCTGGGACAGCCGAGACTTTACCAATACATTTGTGATTTCAAAAGAAGTAAAAAATATTATGAGACATATGTCATTTTCGGACAAAAAAAGTTTGTTTTTTTAATTCTTATTTGTCATTTTTTTTTTATACCAATTTAATAATAAATTGTAAGGAAAAAAAAATAATTTCGGTGTAGGTAATTATTTATTATAATTAAAATGACTATAATTTATGAAATTTTAATAATCTATAAAATACCTGTGTATTTGATTTTTCTGTCAAGCATATTTTGCCACCAATACCGCAGTTGCCGCACGTTGATAACGATCACTGGTGTTTACTAACTGAGTAAACTGAGAAAGAAACTTGGTGCTAAAAGGATTGTGACGTTCCTTTCAGAAATTATAGTCATTTAAATTATAATAAATAATAATTACCTACACCGATTTTAATCACTTATTCAAATTACACTGATTAAACCAGTAAACGACTAAAATGTATCAAACAGATTTGGCTGTCAAACGTTCACGTCAAATTGAAAAATACAGGGTGGTTAGTGAGTAACCCGACAAACTGGAAAGGTGTATTCCTGACCACATTTTGAGACTATAATGTCATATGAACTTTTCTGGAGTCAGCTTAATTTAAGAGATAATGACAGTCATGTTTAAAAAAAAAACTATTATCATAATAAGTCACTGTTAAATGCCTGCACGATTAAAATTCTTACGCTAATAGTTTTTATCTTGACATACTTACTGACGAAAGTTAGAGAAAATGACAAAAAGTATCAGAAAATTTTAACCTAAGAAAAAAAAATATATTTAAAATAAATTCTTTCCTTATTTATTATTAATCATGTATAAAAAAATGAAAAAAATCACAAAAAAAAAATTAAAAAATCAAACTTTTTTTGTCCGAAAATGACATAATATATGTTTCATAACATTTTTGACTTCTTTTGACATCAAAAATGCATTGGTAAAGTCTGTCCGTATACTCATTTCCACCCTGTACTCCACTTGAAATAGTTACTAGAATATTCATTTTGATTAAAATAAAGACTTTGCAAAATGTCATTTACAGTACTGTTATGTGTCATAAATTAATGACATTAATTTTTTTCTTTAATAAAGTAGAATAAAGTTTGTATGTGTCCGAAGGAGAGTACTATTTTTTTTGTGGGTACGTACGTACGAGTTATAGAACAAAATAGCATTTTCATATTTGTTACTTTTTCTGTCAATCATAGCCATTGCCACGGAAAGTGCACGTTGATAACGATCACTAATAATTACACTTTTTTCAAAGATGGTTGAGGATATATAGATGCCGATTTGTTGATTTCTTTGGTAGAAGTACGTTCAGTCCTCTGGGACAAAACAATTGACGATTACGAAGATACATTTTGAAAAACTAGTGCGTGGAAGGAGGTCTGCCAAGTCATTTTCCACGGTTTGAAAACAACACATGCAAAGAAAAGACAAAACTTGGATGCATCTACTCAACACGGCACTGCAACGTTAATCTGCAGGCGCCGGTGCGCGGCGCGACAACGTGTGTTTGCCCGATGCAGCACCGTTAAACTGCACGACGCCGTGTCGTATTTTCGCACGGTGCGATAACGTACAATACCCCTACGCCGCGCCGTTTTACGTTTACGACGCCGCACCGTGGTCATGTATCCGGGCCCTAACTGATATGTCATTTTGGCTTTGTGCAATGGCTATGACACTCTGAATAACATCCATTTCTGTGAATATTAAGTTCTAAAGATGTGATCCACACAGGATTGATGAGATACCTCAAATACGAGTATATAAATATACAAGTATATTTATATCTTTTTTATTAACCCACGATTAATTTTCAATCAAAAAATAAAAGTAAGACTACTGATAAAGACTACGAAGCTTGTTAGCGGCACCTATTTACGATTGGCCATTTGTGCAATTTGTTATAAATGTTATGAATGTGTTGCCGCTGATGTGACGTCTAGTAGATACCAGTGCATTGCAATGTCGCCGTTACAATGTGGATAACAAGATTTAATCTTATCACGTCACCAGACCAGTGGCAGTCGTCGTCGTCAGTGGCAGAAGGGTAACGAAGGCTGTCATGAACTGCTCCTTGGTGAACCGAAGGAATTACTGTTACAGAAACAAGATCGTTTTTTTTTTCAAGCATGTAGGAGTGTCCATCTGCTGGGCAAAGGCCTCTCCCTCAGATCTCCACGGCTCCCGATTCGGTGCCAACTCTGGCCAATTGTTAGCGAAGGAGTCCAGGTCGTCCCGCCATCTCCGCCTGGGCCTGCCTCGTCCCCGCCTAGTTTGCGGCATCCACTTGCTGGCTGTAATAGCCACCTTTCTGGATGCATGCGGTAGACGGTAGACGTGGCCGGCCCAATCCCACTTTAGCCTGGCAGACTTTCATTTGGACTTATGACTTTAGGTGAGTGACCATGTTTGAGCATCGTAGGTTAGGACGGGCAGGTTACACATGTCGACTAATTTGCGCTTCAGTGACATTGGAAGGTCGCCCTTCATTAGCTCTGTCATGGACCAGTAGCTCTTCCCGGCATTTTGAATACGGCGTTCAACTTCCTTGTCCTGCCTGTTTGTTGAAAGAGACTAGCTGGCCCAAGTAGATATACTCATCGACATAATGTATCATCTGCCCGTCTACTTCGACCCTACATTTTGTGCTGTTAATCATCACCTGAGTCTTTGTGCGATTCATATGAACTTGACGGTGTTTCTATGCGATTTTGTTAGATACGCGTTTTTTTTGTTCATTACCATCACCACTTTATTTACCGTTTTATAAAAGCAAACGAGACTATTGTGCCAGAATAGCAGACAACCATGCGTCTGCTACAAGATAATCGAAAATGACTCCACTATTTATATGCAGTTCATCAATAATTTGGGTTCGGTAATGACTTGATTGTTGCGACTGAATAATCGCATAGAACTACCCTATCGATTGGCATCAAAGTTTTTTGTCAAATATGACAATTTTCTCGCACTTATCTATTGTATACGCACATACAGGGTGAAAATTCTTTTCACGCTTCTATTCAAGATCAACAAAATTCTACTTAGATTTTTCTCTACTCTTATAGTATGTTAAAAAAACACGGAAGATGAACTAAAAAAAATGTATTTGGTCTTTGGCGGAATTATTATGACCACAGCCAGATCTCCTTCTCTAGTAGTACTTACAGATTGAGAGTAAATCGTCTGTGACAGACGATGACGAATCTATAAGGTTTCCGTTCTTGTCATTTTGGCTATGGTGACTTTAAAACGCCCTATTATTTTTTTTAATGAATTATAGAGTTAATGGACGATTTATTGTTTTAGAGTAAGCGATACTACTAATGAAACACAGTCAACGAGTCTACCCCATTGAATGAGGCAAACCTAGGCAACGGAATTCCTCTGGCAAGTGAAACCGCCTCAGACAATGTGTAAGGACACAGCTTTCTGCTAGTCATCGATTTCTAAGAATCAACCGAACAAAACTACAATAAGGTGTAATACTCATACAGTATATTATGATCATCCTCCAACTCCTCATCAAACCCGCACTATTACACCTTATAGTTGTTTTGTCACCAAAGGCATACTAAACTTCAGCTCAATTGGCCCTTTCAATTCTTCATCAGGTCAGGTTCATCTATTGTATTGTTATCGAAGTTAAGTAAGCATACTTCTTCTCTCACTACAATCGGTCCACCAAAATCTGGTTCAATTAATCGTTGCAATATTTATAAGCACACGTAACGTAGGCACAGCTACAAAAGTCGGTATGTGATTTTTTTTGATTTTTGGATTTTAACGCCATTTTGAACCTTTCTAGAAGACTATCTATAATAGTTCAGGATTTATGAATTTTATCATCATATCATCATCATCAGCCTATGATAGTCTACTGCTGGACTTAGGCCTCTCCTTTTAATTACGCGTGTGGACGCATTAGGAGGCAAATGCCTATAATCGCCACGCTGGGCAAGCGGATTGGCGATCGCAGTAATGTTTCCACTATGATGACGCTGCTGCCCATCATCAATCTTTTATCAAATCATGGTCAATGACACTTCAATCCCTTAGTCGACTCTTACGACACCCGCAGGAGGAGTTGGGGTGGTGACAAATGTATTCTTACTGCCGTCACCACACGGCCAATGAATATCATACATAAGCGGGTTCGATTCCCGGTTTAACCATGAAATAATTCAAAATGCAATTCAACTTGTTTTTGTAAATCGAAATAATGTCTTCTTTCAGTAAGATGTTTGTTCCTTTACAATAATTAAGATATTTTTTCTCCGACGTCGCGATATTTTTTTCCATACAATTGTTTAAAAAAAAAAAATTAATGCTGTTTTATTCAGTTTTAAACATAAAAGGAATCTTCTTTCAGTAAAATATGCTATTTATGATATTTAAGGTACTTTCCCTCCATGTGGCATCGCCGTGGGACGCCCTGTATAATAGATCAGTACATACGAGACAGGCTGCTCGCGAGCATCGCGAGTTGCGACATATTTTAATGTTGTATTCCTAGCCATATTTAGAGTCTTTAATGTTATATGAAATTTCCTGGATTCGGCTTGGATTAGAGATAATCAACCCTTTTTAGAATAAGTTCGAGTTGTGATAATACTGATAATAAATACTCAAATATTTAATGCCCTCGCTGGGATTTGAACCCGGATCCTCCAGCATCGTAAGCACATTCACTACTAAGTAGGCTACGGAGAAGGCTGACTAATAATATAACTTATCTAACTTTTTTATTATAGGAACCAGGAGTTGCCAGAGGATGAGCATGAATTTATTATAGAGAAAGGTACTAGTCATGTAAATAGTCCAATTACAGGGCGACGGATAATTAATGTACAACATTTACTGGATCAATTAGCTAAGATCAATGATCATGGCCCATAATTTGGATGTATTTTTTCTTATATGAAAATTAAATCTCAAAAATGAAAGGGACTGCACTCGAAATAGTCCATTATATTACGGAAAAAAGTTCACATTCGGATACCAGCACCAAATTTTAGTATGTTGTTAAATATGTCATTCTGTATCCAAAACTGCCGGGAGACACTCTCTCAAAGGTCAAGGTCACCAGTAATGACGTCATCAAAATGCCTAGTGCCTAATTTCCAAAAGCGCTTATTTGTTCCTCAACCGCCCAACGTACACCATTGTGTGTGGAATCAATTGAAAGGTTATTAAATATGCTCTAACTTTGTTTTTTTGTGTTATAGCGAACATCTAAAAATAAAAAAATATCGTTGAAAGAATAAAAATATTTTTTTTCTCTTTTCGTACAATGTACATTTCATCAGGAAACAAGCTGTATTAGAAAAAAATATTGTACTACATAAATGTAGCCAAACTATTATCCTAAAATAAACAGTTTAAATCATCGAAATCGGTTGAAAAGAAACAAAGTTATGTCATTTTCTATATTCCGCGGCAAACGCCATACACCTGCCATCCGCCCGCCGCCCGCCAGTTCGAAAATGTAAATTGCACCCAAACTATGCGATTGATTTATACTGATAAGATATGAACTAAAAGCCAATTAATTATACAAATACAAGTTATTTAAAAATACTGTTGTTATTAAAATAAAATACATAGGTTTTAAGAAAAAATCAAATTAAAAAAAAGGAAGGTAGAAATGTAAGGTGTAAGAAATGTAAGGTAAAAGGTAACAAATGAATAATAATAACTTCTAACTATCAATAAAAGAATATTTGTATTTATTTAACGTTTTATTCTGAACAGTAAATTCTGGAGCAAGTTCCTTCACATACACAAAGAAGAGTGCAATTTAAAACGTTTTTTACGCATACGCCAACGTGGACAGGGCACAAGTTCTTTACCACTTGCACTTGCATCAGGAATCGTTTTCCACAATGGAACTGTAATATAGACAAATACTTTCTCTGCTTTTTTCCAGCTCCAATCGCAAGGATCAATTTTCTTGTGGATAAAGCAAGGCACTTCGTCCATATATTCGTTTGTTTGTAGAATGGTCCGCTTCAGATGTTGAGTCAGTTTCAGTGCATCTTTAGTTGGTGAGATCATAAATTAAGGAACATTCCGCCTTGCTATAATTAATTGTTATATCATTTGTAGTATCTCTGGACATTCGTCATCCAAGTGGTGGACGGCCTTCCTCTTTCCAGTAGCCATGGACAGATAGTTTATCACGACATGACTGTCCGGTCGGCGAAGGACGTGACCTTACCATCTTAGCTTATTTTTACAACCTTGAAACTCCTCTTTACATGCTTGTTGTGAACTCAAGCCGTGAGCGCGACTCCTCCTGCCCATCGTAGCAAACGAAGTATGCGATTAGAAGCAATCCCAAATATTTCAGCAATGGACGGATCGCATAAAAAAATAATCAAACTTACCTAGAGGCAAAGTTTGTTCACACAAGCTAACAATATAAAGCACGATACTGAGCACGGAAATCTTACATCAGTTCGTAACAGCAGAATTGTTTCAACTAATAATTCATAGTTAACAGTAGTTAGAATAACGAGCAAATTACTAATTTTAATAATTAGTAGGTTAATGAATATTCCGTTGGAATTACAACTGTAATCTGTGCATATAAAGGTAAGTAAAGTCCTCACTTCTTCCTCCGTGACTATGCTCTCGTCTTCACGCGAACAAGCCTATGCCAGAATATTATTTTACACACAGCCGCCGCTGAAACAAATAACCACCATCCATGAGGGCGAGGGTTTTTTTAGAGGGACGGAAACTTTGATGTTTGGAGTTGCTTGCCCTGGAAAGGATTTACATGCTCTCGATACACGATGATAAGATCGTTAGCTTGTTTGAAGAGACTTTGCCTGTAAGTTTGATTAATTTCTTATGCGATCCGTTCATTGCTGATATGTATCTGATTGCTTCTCATCGCATGTTATGTTTCGGCCGGAATCGAGCGGGCTGTCGAGTATCTGGTATGCTCATTCATCCCTTTCCCGTTGCTGGAGCTGTAGGTTAATGTCACGGCTGCGTTACTCCATTATTTTCTTCTAGCCTCCTTGTATTTTTGCAGAACCGTAGAATATCCCTGGGCGACCCCAGGGAAGAACTCGTGGACCTCGACACGTCCATGAGTTCTTTTTCCTGCAACCTATCCCTGCCAAACACATAATGCCGCTGCGTACATAATGCATTCTACCAGAACATGCTGACTAGTTTCGTCTCTCCCGTAATGTGGACAGGCTGCTTAATTACAATACAATACAATACAATACAATAACTCTTTATTGCACCTCAAAGACAATTACAAAACAAAACCAATAATAAAAGTACATGTTTGAAAGAGGTAAACAAAAGGCGGTCTTATCGCTAAAGAGCGATCTCTTCCAGACAACCTTTGGGTAGAGGAGATAAGAAAGTAAAAGTTGATAGTAGGTGGTGCAAAAACTGAGAAAAATAGTCTAATTACTTATTCCCATCACCTTAAGATGCCTGTTGAGGGTGTTGTTTCTCGAAATAATTCTGATCAACATCCTCAAGTCAATTTTTTCCAACTTCGTAAAGTATCGGGTACTCCTCACGTCATTTTAGCTTGCCTAGAAGTGGTTTCCTCTTTCCACTCTCTCTCCGCTTCTATTTCTTTCAGTTTACTCAATACTCTATCACATACATCGTATGCTATGATAGACAGGCGGAGACACGCTCAAGGACTGCGTTCGTCACTTATGTAATGTAAGGGTTAGTTTCAAGATTGTACAAATAAGCTAAGATGGTAAGGTCACCTCCTCCGCCGACCGGACAGTCATGTCGTGATAAACTATCTGTCCATGGCTACTGGAAAGAGGGAAAGAGGAAGACCGTCCACCACTTGGATGACGAATGTCCAGAGAGATTACAAATGATATAACAATTAATTACAGCAAGGCGGAACTGAATAGCGGTAAAAACTTTATGTTCACATAATACCTTGTAAACTGTGTGGAAGCAATAAATGATTGAGTATTGAGTATTGAAAGCATCTCACCAACAAAAGATGCACTGCAACTGACTCAACATCTAAAGCGGACTATTCTACAAACAAACGAAGATATGGACGAAGTGCCTTGCCTTATCCACAAGAAAATTGATCCCTGCGATTGGAGCTGGAAAAAAGAAGAGAAAGTATTTGTCTATATTCCAGTTCCATTGTGGAAAACGATTCTCGATGCAAGTGCAAGTTGCAAAGAACTTGTGCCCTGTCCACGTTAGCGTATGCGTAAAAAACGTTTTAAATTGCACTCTTCTTTGTGTATGTGAAGGAACTTACTGCAGAATTTACTGTTCAGAATAAAACCTTGAAATATATATATACATAATATTCTTTCATTGATAGTTAGAAGTTATTATTATTAATTTGTTACCTTTTTTCTACCTTAATCTAAGTACCTATGTTTTTGGTATACTCTTGGGTCGTCTCGTTCGTTGTTCGTCACGTTCCTAAATTTGTCCGATTCTGCTTTCGTCACCCATTCTTTATTCGTCACAATCTTCGATGGTCTTTCTCGTCTTCGGTCAAATTTGTTGTTTGTCTTTATCTTAATCCGTCTCGTTCTTAACTCGTCATAATTTTCTTTCGGCATGTTCGCTGTTAAATCTATGTTTTTCGTATATTTTCATACTCTTAAGTCGGTACCAACTTAGAATATGACCAAATACGAGATGACAAAAAACGATTGAGCCGAAATAAGAAAAAGGTCAACAACTTATCATGGTCAAAGACGATAGTGACTGCAGACTAACTTGACGAATGAAGAATGGGTGACGAAAGCAGAATCGGACAAATTTAGGAACGAAACGAAAAACGAATGAGTCGACCCAAGAGTATACCATGTTTTTTCATTTGGTTTTTTCTTAAATTATGTATTTTATTTTAATAACAACAGTATTTTTAAAATGACTTGTATTTGTATAATTAATTGGCTTTTGGTTCATATCTTATCAGTATAAATCAATCGCATAGTTTGGGTGCAATTTACATTTTCGAACTGGCGGGCGGGCGGATGGCAGGTGTATGGCGTTTGCCGCGGAATATAGAAAATGACATAACTTTGTTTCTTTTCAACCGATTTCGATGATTTAAACTGTTTATTTTAGGATAATAGTTTGGCTACATTTATGTAGTACAATATTTTTTTCTAATACAGCTTGTTTCCTGATGAAATGTACATTGTACGAAAAGAGTAAAAAAAAATTTTTATTCTTTCAACGATATTTTTTTATTTTTAGATGTTCACTATAACACAAAAAGACAAAGTTAGGGCATATTTAATAACCTTTCAATTGATACCACACACAATGGTGTACGTTGGGCGGTTGAGGAACAAATAAGCGCTTTTCGAAATTAGGCAGCAGCCATTTTGAGGACGTCATTACTGGTGACCTTGACCTTTGAGAGGGTGTCTCCCGACAGTTTTGGATACAGAATGACATATTTATCAACATACTAAAATTTGGTGCTGGTATCCGAATGTGAACTTTTCCCATACATACGTGTCCGTAATATCATGGACTAAAATTCAATTTTCGGTGTGAAATGTGCAAGAGAAATTTAATGTCAGTTCTGATGAACGCTGCGATGATAGTATGGATGTAAACCATAAAAGCTGTTTCAGCTATGGGCTCATGCCTAAATCATGTGAGGTTTTTTCGGCTACTTTTTGACGATGTAGAAAAATACACGAGAGGTCTCCTTGTACCCCTCCCCTAACGTGATCTTTCGTGATGTTTTCTTGGACCCCCTCCCCCCCTATAGGACCTCGCATGATTTATGCACAAGCCCTATGATGTCTATGGGATCAGGATTTTCTCATTAGGTAGTGCTTACTTCTCAATTTAAAATGCCTGACCCTACTCCTAAATTATATTTGGCAACTGAAAACACAGTTTGTGAGTGGTGAGAAAGAGTAGCAGCATATTGCATGGCCGATGCCGCCAAAAAAAAACAGACTGCAATATCTCAACGAAATGTTATTTTTTTAAGTAGGTAGTAACACTACGATGTACCTATATATTATATAAAGTTGAATATCCCATATACCACTGAAAAAATATCGAAGCTTACCAACGCCAGAGGTGGAATTTGAACCCAACGTCCTCAGCTTTCGTGGCTGATGCTTAAACCACTGGAGTGGCCGAGTGGTTTAATAATTCCAACAGCCGCAAAACTAAGGACGAGGCTCCAAATCCCACCTCTGGCGTTGGTAAACTTCGATATTGTTTATTTAGTACCTAATGTACCTATATTATGACATCAAATATTTAAATTAGTGAATGTAATAATTTTTTTAGGATCTATTTTTTTCTTTTAACTGTAATTCTTCAATTTACAGTTGTAATTGTGTATAATAAATAATAAAAGTCTTAATGTTTTACCTATGTGCATTTTTATTTTTATAATGAATGCAATTTAATTTAGTAAAATAAGCTCCCTAAAACCTGATAACAGCTGGTAAGTCACATAATAATTATACAGATGTAATGCATAATTCCATTCATTTGGCTTTTCACGGAAACTACTTCACCAAACATTACACCGAAGCGAATTCTGTAAATGTCAAATTAGTATGGACTCGCAAATGTGCGTCGTTGGCACTGTGCATGTGCAATCGTTGGTGGACTCTTGTGCGTTTGACGCACCCAGCAGTGGGAAAGTTGAATGTCTACGAAAAGCTGGTGGTAGTGAATACTTAGGGCCTATATTCAACAGTATCGTGTTCCGATCAGAAAAAATCGTTTTTTTTTTTAAATTATAGTGGACGACAAGTGGGCTTGCCTTACCAGTTGGTCAAACAGGCATACTCTCGAACCAAGTCAATTTTGTTCTTCCGCGGATTTTTTTCTCTTACTATTTCCTAATCAGAATACGATGCTGTACAGTCGCCATCTGATATAGCAGAGCGGCCAGGGAACTCATAAATATATATATTATATTTTTTAGTGCCGTGGTCGCTCAGATATATCTGATGGTGACTGTAACAAATTGATTGATCTGTATTGAAAATCCATTTTCAGTACAGATTTTTGCCGCACTAGTGCGAGAACTATTATATACCTATAAAAATATTTTTCATCACACTTGCTGTCTAAGCGCGCCATTGCTTGCGCGCGTAGCGGGAGTAATAGAAAAGTGAAATTCCCTAGGGAGTAATAGAAATGTCAGTACGTCATTTAATAATATTATGTCTTAAAACTTATTTTTTGGTTGGCAAGTGTGATGAAAAACATTTTATGCATCACGGTCGGTAAGCGGAGTGCTAACTCGAGTCATAAAAGCCCTCCGCCTAATGGCGTCGGGCTTCTAACACTCTCGTTAGTAATTCCGTACTTACCTCCCTTGATGCACAATGTACTATTACACGCATTAGTTACAAGCCCGATATATATTAAATCTGTCTTTTGCATTGCATTGAGACGACTCGAAAAGACAAGGATAGTCTTATAAAATCTATCCCTCTCTATCTTTTTTACCATCTAGTACTTTGACAAGTGTAATTATTCAAAAGAGGTAGTAATAAATTACAAACTCGGCCGCTTTCATTAAAAAAATCACCAAGGGTCAATGACCCCGCTCGGTAAAATGAGGTAGTGTGCGTGAAGTGCGCGTGTGTGCGAAATGGGGAAATTTGACAGAATCTCAAAAATTTCCCACATCTATCCGACCCTTAATACACTACACAGCTCTAAAAAAACACGCATCTTGTTTATTTAACATAGTACCGGGAAAGAACCGGGACATTATTTTCAGTACCGGTTCTCTCGGTACCGGGAGTACCGGGAAATTCCCGGTACTGAGAGAACCGGGAGCAGGCCCTATTAATGAGATGCTCACTGGACTGATAAACTTTTATATTCATGATCTAGAACCTGCAGTATTTAATAAATATATATATAAAGATTATTTATCTTTAATAAAAAAACATTAAAATGTGATTAGCTTTTTTATTTCTTTTTCTTCATTATACATTCCCTAAAATTACAACACATAAAACATACAAAGAATATTTTACTGGCTATTGGAATATAACTATGGTCTAGCTCAGACTTCAATATTTTGTAAGTTTTTGTCAATCCAATAATCCTTTCTATATGGACACGTTTACTTGCAAGTTCTCTGTCTTTTATGATTGACAAACCTGGCAACTGAGACTTTCCTTTTAGAAAAGTTGGTATTTTTACTGTAATGTTTTTATCAGCAAACATGTCCTGAATTGTGAATCCTCTATCTGCTAGTACACTATCACCACTTTGACACTTGGACACTAAACCACTTCGTTCAACTGTTTGTCTGTCACTTATAGACCCCGCATATGCTTGAGAACAATAGGATAGCAATCCACCTGGTGTTGCTCCTACTAATACTTTAAGAGTATTAGCGTGTTTATAACTACTCCAAGAAGCTTGCTGAGATGTAGGATTTTTTGGTTTCTGAACAGTTATTTCAGTGCCATCTAATATGACTCTCACATTTTTATCATATTCTTTGAAGTGTTTTGGCATGTAGAATTGAGTTAGTTCTTTTGTAGGCCATATATTTATTCTACTCCAGAGTTGGTATATAAAATTTATCCATGTTATAAATATATTTGACACAGTTGTTTCACTTATGTTAAAAAACTTGCTAAGCTCGAAAATGCACTTATTCTGTCTTAGTTTCATCAAAGTAAGGAAAAATTGGTCCTCAGTAGATAGAGTAGTAACATTGCTGCCGAAGTATCTGATCTTGTGTGCCATCGGACTAAGTGTCGAGTAGACAAAATGAAATTTCTTGTATGTCTCAAAGCCTGTATAGAATAGTATGGATTTATCATCATTTTTGTACCTGTTTATTGACCCATATATGTGCTCATGGTCTACTTGAACACTCTTTGATAAATGCTCTGGATCTGTTTGTGCCTTTTGAGCTGGTACTGCAATTTCCACAGTGGTACATATTTCTTCTCGCCCTACATCCGGAATAATGTGGCTCACTATTGGTTCTGTCACTGTCCTCTGTTCCGTTAGTTCATTATCTTCCAAAATAAGCTTTCTTTGACTTCTTTGTTCATAACGTTGTTGACGTTCTAGTGCTGCGGGCGTTACCTCTTCTTTTTGGTGAAACAGAATATTGATGGCACGGCAGTTTTTTTTAAAAACCTCGCTAGTGGAGCAGCATCTGAAAATTTAAATAAGGTTTTCAAGTGATATCTAGCCATGATTCTTTTGTTGGAGCTGATGGAGTCTGCAGCAAGGACAAGAGTGTTGGGGGGGTTTACATATTTTAATTTGTAGTTATAACTTTACTCACCTGTATATTTACTTTTTCCAAAATAATCTTCTTCTTTAAAATGCAGTGCACATAATCGAGCTGTATTACTTGCCCTAAAATTTTTGATACGCAGAGCATTTTCCCAACGTTTTCTGCGTATGGGGTCCTTAGGAAATAAGTGAACTCCTCTGCTTTTGCAATTCGGTGCACTACATTGAGGCATTCTTGAGAAAAAATGCAAAAGTTTAAAATTACTTATAAAAAATGTATGTGATTTGACAGTTCTTATGTCAATGGCGGGTACAGTTCACTTATGCGACATCTGGCGGGATAAAATGTCAGTTTTCCTCTTAATTGTCGTAAAGGACATTTTGGCGAAAATGAGTTATATGTACAGTTTTGTTCAGAATTCCAAGCGCTATCGATCTGTATAGTTAAAGTTTCGATATCTCTTAAAAAATTGCCTTTACGACCAAGATTCTCTACTATGGACTTGCAAAAATAGCTTAGTGACTGGGGCGTAAATATCAAGTCATTTATTATAAATAATTATCTGTGTCGTAAAGGAAATGGACAAATAAAAATAGTGTCGTAAGTGACCTAATACGTTACGTATTGTCCTTTACGCCCTTACTTTTTTACGATTAATTTCTGTAGTTCTATGACCAACTTGGGCTTAAAGAACAAGTTTTCTCTTCGTTGTCCTTTACGACCGGCACGAAAAATTTATTCTTATATTTCTATACAAATAAGTAACCCTGTGGCGTGCCACAGGGTTCTGTCCTTGGACCAGTGCTGTACATAATATACACTTTCGACCTGCCACATAATCTCAATTGCAGCGTCAGTATTTTCGCAGATGACACGAAGGTATTTGCTAACCCTCTCACTGACTTTCACCAACTGCAGAAGGACCTAGACGAGATAACAGAATGGTCGAAGGAATGGCTCATAAGTCTGAATGCTGAAAAATGTACAGTTCTACAAGTTGGTTACCATAATCCGCATCTTACATACACCCTAGAAGGAACTAAACTCAAGCCAGTCAAAGTACAAACAGACCTGGGTATCAAAATTACCGGAAACCTTAAATGGGAAGAACACCTGACAACCATCACCAAAAAAGCAAAGTCCATAATATATCTCGCCAGAAAAGCCTTTGGAATACTAACACCTGAACTCATGCTTAAGATATACAAGACGTATGTTAGACCTGTTTTGGAATACGGGTTTCAAGTGTGGAGCCCATATTTTGTCAAAGACATTGAGATGCTTGAGAAAGTGCAACGTAGTTTCACTAAGCTACCGAAGCAACTAAAAAACATGTCCTATGAAGAAAGGCTGAAAGTGCTGAAGCTAACGACATTAGAAGATCGCCGAAAGCGTGGGGACCTGATCGAAACATACAAAATTCTGACGGGATATTACGACTTAGACCAATTTCAGGACATCTTCAAGCGTAACAATAACACCCAAACTCGAGGCCATCAATTCAAACTATCAGTTGATCTGCACAAGAATAACCCTCGCAAACACTTTCTCAGCAACCGAGTGGTCAAAATGTGGAACAAATTACCAGAAGACGTAATCTCAGCAGCGAATGTCAATCAATTTAAGAATAGACTAGACAAACACCTAACTACCCAAAAGAATACTCTTTACTAAGTGAAGATAAACTGGATACAGGCACCTATCAGTTGTTTCAACTGCCTGCCTGATAACACACAATAATAATAATAATAATAAATACTACTGAATGATCAGGGTGGTAAAGGACCGATGTAATTTTTGTTGTTGTTTATTACGATAAATTTGTTTGTACGCATACAAACAAATGTATGGGAAATATATTAATTTCATGTCAAATCAACATAATCCACACAACTTTTGAATCTAAGAGGAGACCGCTTTCGTACTTATGTAAATAAAATACACTAAACTAAAGGTAATCAGTAAACTGTAATCAGCCACTGTCCAAGTACCTAGTTTATACATTATTATGCGACAGTAATTATGAATCTTGAGTAGAAATAAAATAATATCTGAAGACATTACAATCGTATCTAGGAGTTAATTTCTAGAAATAGGTACAATCTGTCCCTTTAGGACCGGGGAATTTAACCCGTAGGTATTCCTAGTTCTTCTTTCTTGTAAAGTCTTTCAATTACTACCTGTGTCACGTCACATAAGCATGAACTACTTGAACAGTAAAGTTGCTTATTAAACTTTACTATTACCATTACGTAGTGTTTGTTCTTGACATATACTACAAAACCGTGTACCGGTAGTAAGAATACATTTGTCACCACCCCAACTATTCCGCGGTAAGAGTTAGCTAAGGGATTTAAGTGTCACTGATCGTTTATTTATCGGAGATTGAAGATGGGCAGCAGCATCATGATAGTGAACACAGTTCACACAGTACTGCGATCGCCAACCCACTTGCCCAGCGTGGCGATTATGGGCATTTACTTCCTAATGCGTTCATATGTATAGGCTAAGGAAAAGCCGCTGTTTAGTGGTGGACTGATATAGACTGATAATGACACTACGAAAGCGTTCCTCTGCTGGAAGTAATAGCTTATAACTTTAAAATTGTTGCAAAAATGTTGTATACTTTTGAAAAAAATAGTGTTTCTATACATATAAGTTGTCTAGTTAATTTTTATGACTAAATACTTACAGAAAATATACTACAACTCGGCTTACATTCGTCAAAATTTCCTACGTTTTAATAAATGTTTTAAATGTGTTTTGAATAAATTAAGCGGAAAACAGTCGCTATTTGTACCATTTCACCTACATTTACGCCCCAAATTTGTAAGAAAATTATCTAAGACCGTCATTTACGACCCTATCAATTCTAATTGCTCAAAAAAATCGCGGGTGTAAAGGACATACATAGCATTTTGACATGTCCTTTACAACATCTAACTTCTAAGCCGTTTAGCTTATCACTACGATTGCAACACCAGGTCAAAGATACCAACAATCTACATTGTTTTCATATAGGTACACGTCACAAATATAGGTCTAAAAACAAAAAAGTTATTGACAGTTTTCTAAAAAAAAAATAGTTTTTTGCTTCTCCTAAAAACCTGCATTTTGTCCTTTACGACAATTGAACCCAAAGGTATCGATATATCAATATGATACCTTTGGGATATATCTAATATTTAAAAAGAAAAGGTTTAAAAAATTCCAGTGTTCGTCCCAAAAACCTCAAACTATATTCATACAAATAATATGTATAGGCCTACCTTTAATCTATTACTCTGAAACTAAAAAAAGCGTGACTAAAACTAAAACCAAATGAATCACAAAGAAGTAAAACGTCACGAGGTCAAGGTCACATCGATACCGTACTGACGTGTACTTTTGTTTGATGCAATAACTTTAATAAATAATGAAATGAACATCGTATTTTTATAAAATATAAAAGTAATAGAACGTTCTCCAACATTATTTAATTTATTTTCTTAAGTTGAGTGTATCATTCAAATAAGTTATTGAGTATACAGAATAGTAGTATATGAATTATGATGTTGATGGATCAATATTCACAAAAAAATAAAATCACAATGAATGAAAGTGTACTTAACGGAGGAATAGAAGTTGGTTTTTGAATGCGCGCTTTGACTAAATGTCAGAAATTGGCAGGGTATGACGTCAGATGCGTCAGATGAATTCATTGACGTTTCTCTTCTCTCTATTGTACTCTGTGACTACCATAAACACACTGCTGGCATAAATCCCAAAACAAACGCAAGCGGCAAGTCGGCATTCATTTTTCATTTACCGCTAGTCCGCTACTTTGCTTGTATTCCGTTCAGCGATTCGGTTTTTTCACTATTATAAACACAAGCAGTTAATTTATCGTTGTTTAACAGTGTCTGCGCATTCGATTTGTTCAATAATCACCATGTCTGGATTCAGTAAGTATTATTTTAATAACTTTTTCGCCGGTGCATCATATTTCTGAGCCGACATTACTTTCATGATTCACATTATAGTTTTGATAACCACGCAGCACAGCACATCATTATTATAGCTAAGGCATTAAATACATGTGCATTATTGCTACGAATCCTCCATAAAAATCTCGTTGTACGTTTACGATTACTATTTTCTCTTGTTTTTGTTAATATAACTACCAACTAAGTAGGTAGGTGGTTACTTTTAAACTA